>JAMPIV010001424.1:0-94318 GCA_024509875.1 Oreohelix idahoensis
TAAAAAATATTAAGTTAGGGGTTAATTAATTTATAGAAATCAGGAAATGGGGGGGGGGGGGGGGGGGGGGGGGGGGGGGGGGTGGGATGGGGAGGGGGGGGGGGGGTTGGATTGGGGGGGGGGGGGGGGGTTGGGAGGTGGGAGGTTGTGGTTGTTGGTGTGATGGGGGGGGTATTGTTGGGTTGTGTTGATAATAGAGAGAAGTAGTGAAATGAGAAATACACTGCTAAATCCCCATTTCTTATTTCAGGGGCTTCTGTATCCTGTGATTTGTCCATTCACATGAAGAATTCTAACATTCATGTCTTCATATGGTTTTATGTATAAGATTTTCTTGAACGACAAGGGAGATTGCACAATATGCCTCATCATTTTCCAGTGCGATTCTGTGTCTAAAAAAAAACTGTCAAATGGTAAATAAAAATTAATGATGAAACAAAATGAATAAATGAAAGCCTTTTTCCTAGTCCATCCCCAAATCTAGTGTAAAAAATTAGAGAGTACCAGTTCCTAAAAGCACTCCTTCAAACTAACATGTTCTCTGTCTCTTTCTTCTAGCTAAAGATCCTGTACAAAGGAACTGTTATTGTCAAAAATTGAGCTTGCTCTTTCTCTCAGTTATCATGTGTCCCCTCAGGATATCTCCAGGACGAGTCCTCTATTATATATTATATATTAAAAAAAAAATCCCTGTGTTGGGCACAGTGTTTAAAAATCATCCTTCTCACAATCAGTTTATTATTTTTACTTGTTTAAAAAATTTCAGGTTACACCCAATAAAACACATAAAGATTTCCTCACCCTAATGACAAAGTAGTTTTTGGTAGGTGTTATTCTTTCCTGGGACTTCATCTTATTTATATTGTTTTTTTTTATCTTCGTTAATATAATATTTATATTAGGAAAAAATGCTACAGGGGGGGGGGGGGGGGAATAACTTAACTCGTACCATTGCAAACAACAAAAACCAAGAATAAAAGCCGTCCTCGTTCCCCTCATGCTTTTTTTACCTCTGCGAATGGGCTTTTAAAATTGAAGACCCAAAATTATACTCCCACTATGACTTTTTTTTGTGCTATGCCAGCAGTGGGGAACCCCCCACAAACCATAAAGGATCTTACTTCTTATCTGAATATGTGAAAGCAATCCGCACCAGGGAAGTAGGACACTCTCCCCCCCCTTCCCCAACCCCCTCCCTCCCATGAGCCTCAAACCCCCCACCCCGCCGTTTATATTGGTTCAATTCCTGTCTGAAAATGTCAAAAAGGCCGACCCAAAAAAACCGTCCTAACAATGGGCTCTTGTTAAGGGGCTGTAGCACAGCGGTTAACCCAAGGCTCTTTCAATCACAGGGTCTTTCCTATTTATAACCCCCTCCAGGTCCCATTTTTAGGGAAGTCATAGTAGGTTACCAGGGGTTGCAGCTCTCTGGTATACAACCCAAAATAATCATAACCCTATAACTATTCAATATGCAATTTCTTAACAAAACCAGGTCCGGCTTATTAAGGGGGAGAGTTTGGCCACAATATAGACATGTGAGAATCTATTCAAAATTACAAAAAATGAACTTCCCCTGTGCAGCCACTTAAACTCTTTTAAATGTAATAGCTTAAAGGGGCCTCACTTTGCTACCGTGTTGAGAGATGGCGGAAGAGCGTTCTATGATCAGAGTAAAACGTATTACGCAAGTAGTGATAGGAAATTAAAAAGGGGTCAGTCAAAATGAGAAAAGAGAAGGGAGATAATAAGCGCCGAGTTTGTGGAGAGCGTAATAGCGCCTTGCCCCACCAGCACGAGTATTCCCGGAGTTTTTTAACGCAGAAGGGGTACCACGACTCCGCTTCGCAAGTAAAGGAGCCCCTTCCCGCGAATAAGTGTTTTAAAAAAAGCCTTTTGTAGATATCGTAGAGAATGCCTACCGGATGTAAATGCCGAGCAGTCTAATAAAGTTTGTAAGTGCATAAAGAAACAACACGGTAAAGCAGGGAGGGACGAACACTCAAGCCGGACTTCGGAAACCCTAACGCACAACATTTAATAAATTTCCATCTTGCAGCTACTTCCGCCGAACTCCGAGGTATACACCCCCCACTGCCTAAACCCCCTCCTATTCACCAATTTGACTATCATCACACCCTGACGAATACTCTCCCTGCTCCCGTCAAAGTAGGAGTTAAGGGTAACCCCTCTCCCCACTAAAAGGGACACCACCTCCCCAAACACCGCGCCCTAGGGTGTAAAGAGCAAGATAAAAGAGGGTTACCGGAACCCGCCCCCCCCGCCAGTAAGAGTCGCTTAGTTTCAAAAGGATCCGTAAAAAAAAGAGTAAAAGAGAGAGGGTGAAGAAGCTTAGTTATAAGCAGGAGAGTGGTTTAAAGCTAAGACCGGTCGCCAGGGTCCCCCGTCATAGAGGGTAGACTCCGCCCGGTCCCCTCCCCCCTCCCCCCTGATAGAGAGCCCTCATCTCCCCGCGCCCCCCCCCCACACCCGTGCGTTTGTCCTTGTAGCACAATATATGATTTGTTTTTTTAAAGCAGAAGAAAGGACTGACGTTGAAGGCACTTCTTGAAAGATCTTAATCTTATGAATCAGTCCTGTAGCCACAAGCTCAGCCAAGTGAAATACTTCGCCAAGTGCCCACCCCAAATTGCATTGTCTCTAGTGTTGATGACTGACTAAGGATTTAGGGCTTTATACAGAGCTGGTTTTATCAAATAATTGTACTAAACTGCTGTACAGTTTTACATATTACAAACAGTTTATTTATACTTTATAGTGATTTATCAGTTGTTAAGCACGTTCCCTATAATTTTTGTGCCTGTTTATGTCCAAAAATGGCATTGTTTTTTTTTTTTTCACTTCTTCACCCAGGTTTTAATTTAAAAAAAAAAGGTAAATGATCTCGTTACACGCCCATTGAGGCATATTGGGAATATGGTGTTAGGCCCATATTATCTTGACAGGTTTTAATTAGGGGATGTTAAATGTGACATGGAAAATACACAAATCACATAGGCAGACTGACACATGATTGATAAATCATAAAATAGGACCAACTGAAATTGAATGAATTGACATTGAACTAATTATACCTTTGGACAAATTAACATTGGACCAATCAAGCCATAGGATGAATCAGTATAGAATCAGTAGTAATATTGAATGAATTGACATTGGACCAGTTGTTTCATTAGTTGAATCAGCATTTGACCAGTTGTACCATTGAACTAATCAGCAATGAACCAATTATATCTAAGACCTATCAAGAAGTTGGTTGTTGGGTGAATTGGCACTGGACCAATTGTACATTGATCTATCATCTGGGAATTTATATACTGTAGCAGTAAATTCTTACTTACTTTACTGACCTTATCCTTTCATTCCTGTCTCTGAGCTTTGTGAGAAGTTCCCTCACTTGTGTATTTTATATGGCTTGTATGGTGATGTATCCTGCTATGATGGAAGTTCAGCTACAACTTCAATGTGTACTTTCCTTGCTTTTCCCGGTGCCCATTTTCTCATGATGCCGCATGTGACGAAGCTAGTTATCATTGCTTTGTAAATTCCAAGCAAATCTTGGTTTGAGACTCCTGCTCTTGTAATGTTATTTATGATATTATCTTCTTTTCTTGTATTGTTGATCACTTTTCTTGGTAAACAAATTTCACTGGCATTCAGTTGTTGTTTTTAATGTTTGTCTTTCTAATCAGTAAATATGAGGGAAAAGTACCAAAATATTACATTATACTAATTATTGTATGAAAGTGAGCCTTGGACACTGAAAACAAAACCATTAGAGCTTACCATGATATATCAGAATAATGTTAATAACTGTGTAGACAGCTAAAATAAGAAGTGAAGAATTTTTTAGAAAACTAGAGAAAAGTTACATATCATCTCTGAGTTGAGGAGAACTTCATTGGATGTGGTGACAAATGAAGCACTTGAAAACATTGTGAAGTTGGAAAAAGAATTGATGCAGAAAAGTAGAGGAAGACAAAAAGAAAATATTATGGACACACTGACATTATTGCATCAACACAGAATAGATAAAAAATATCAAAATGTCAAAGATTGACATAATAACCTAATGCCAGTCATCAGCAACCACATGATGATGAGGGTGAGGGGACAATGCGATTTCTTTCTCTTCAGAATTTAGTAAAATACCTATCCAGTATAGGCTAATAAAATAGTTGAAGACTAGGCTAAAATGTACATAGGTTGAACAAGAATTCAGTGCATATCACCTCTTTTTTTAACCCACAATAAACATTATTTATTCTTCAGGTAACTTTTTTTTTTCTCATTCCAGGAGCTCCAACCCTTTAGACAAGTTAATGTTTGTGAGTGTGCAAGAGAATGTAGAGTCATTTGGTGATTTACTTATTACAGACCAGCTGATAACAAAAAGTAAGTGGTTTTACTTGTGCAGACCAGCTCAAGAAAAAAACTTAAGTGGTGATGTTCATTACATAATATCTCGTCTTGAACAGTAAGTGTTGATACTAATTACAGACCATCTCATGCTGAATAGTAGTGGTGGTACTGATTACAGATTGCCTCGTATAGGACAGTAAGTTGTGATACTAGTTATGTTTATTTTTGAAATATATACCATTTCAAGTGCACAGATCCTTCACTTACAAATATTATTGATGTTTTACCCCAGGTCAGGATGAAATTGCAGAGTTCATTCAGGCGAATCAGTCACCGAAAATTGCACAGTTTCAGGGTAAGTGGTTTTGGATATCTGCACAAAGCGTGCCCTTTGTCCTGCTCCAACTTCAGTGTCATTTGGTGAACCATTAATAAAAATTAAGAAGCTATTGTTAGATGGGTTTTTTTCCCTATCATTATTTGGCAACATTTAACATTGGCCAGTTTATCCGGATTCTTCTTTAAGCCACTTCTGTCAGGCCACAGGTCATTATAGAAGAAGAAACTCAGCTGCTGCACTTTACCAAACGTCTGTCGGTAAATCTTCTCAGGGCCTACTACACATGGCTCAGCATGAACAGCAATAAAACAGTAACAGTGGTCATCAGCAAGCATATACCCCCCAACCAAACAGAAAGAGATGATAAATGGAGCAAGATTAAAAATAAAAGCGTTTCAAATACTTAGCACAATGATTAGATTCGATGGAATATGCATCACTAAGATTAAGACCAAAATTTGCTAACCAAAACCAACATTCCATAAAATGGGAGACATTCTGTGCAATAAAGCCTAATCATTTAACGCAAGGGAAAAGTTCTGACATATTATTGTTGTTCAGAATCGACATCATTGCACTCTGACAAACCCATAGGTGCTCAGTCTCCCTCAGCAAATGTTGAAGGGTATGAATGCTAATTGTTCCTGTTGCGCGCTGGTTGTATATAAGCTGGATGCATCCTCTCAGACATTCATCCCTGCTAGTCTTACGCCTAATGCCAAACTCCAGCAATCTTAGCCTTGATGATTCATCGATTGCAGTGTCATTCTCTAACAGGCGATCACTAATTGTCCCCAGTATCTTTCTCTTATCCATATCCAGTGCACCTACTAAGTACTATAGGTGCTCTTGAAGCTAATCTATCTGCTCTTTCATTGCCACGTACACCTGCATGACCAGGACAGTAGATCCACCACACCAGTTCTTGAAGATTTGAGGCTTCTATGGAGGTTTTCCATTCATGCTGCAGCCATCCATTTTAGATCTTCCGAAGCATGGACTGAGAGTCTAATATAATAAATGCCCTTGTTAATGAAGTCTCAGACAGCCGCCTTAAAGCCGCAGGAGAAATGTTACTCACATATACGAGTCCTAGACATTGAGTAGGAATCATTGGAGGCAAAATAAGAATATTAAGAATCTCATGGACATCTAAGATAACTAAGGAAAAATGCATGAGGATAGCTAATAAACAAAGAAATATAATCACAAAGGTAGGAAGAGTATATTCAACCTTTTTTGGATGTGATGAGAAAACAAGGACTGGAAAACAGCATAACTATGGGGAAAAAACAGGGAAAGAGTAGTAGAGGATGACAGAGAGAAATCATAAAGGAATCTCGACACTGGATGGGAAAGAGATCAACAACTGAATTATTTGTGAAGGGGCATGATCGCCTACAATTCAAGCACAGCACAAGACTTCAGGGTTCTCTCAGTATCCTGTTAGAGTTGTGGTTTTTTTCTGCAATTTAAAAATATCTTTTCCTATTTTTGATCTTGTTAATGATAAAATTGAAGTCCATTTGTTTACCGATTTCTATGTTAGATACTTTTCTTCAAAAAAAATGTGAATGGTTCTTCTTAAGCAATGTCTTTCAAATCCTGTTAGACAGCTGTCAGTTTTTTATTAGAACTGAAATAATAAAGAGGGATGTTTGTCTCTGTTAAATAAACAGACAAAAACTGTTGTATAATTATTATTATAAACAAAAAAAGTACACCAGAAAATATTGACAAAAAGTTATTAAAATAATAAACACGTGAAATCATAAAGAACAAAGAAATAAAGTAGAGGACAGTTTTATCCTAAATTCAAGAGTAAGATGAGCACAAGAAGATTCATGAAATTACCTTAATATGAAAACAAAAAACACATTAACAGCGCAGAAGGAAAATCATGACTTTAAAATGTGCAAGGTATTAGATAAAGTAAAATGTAGAAGAGGAAACTAGACATTAGAATGTATGAAAGAAAAAAAAAAGACATTATAATGTTTGAAAGGAAATCAAACATTTGAAATGAAAAGGAAAAGACATAATAATGTAGAAAACAAGATATTAGACAGTAAGTGAGGAAGAAAATGTGGACCCCTGGTGACTGGTCGACAGAATGACCATCCAGTGCTAATTCAACCATTAGTATGATCTGTGTGACCAGTGTTTAGTTAATTTGTTTAATTGGTCCAATGTCAGCTCATTCAGTTGCATACCTGTCAACCTCCTGAGACAAAAATCTGTACGCCGGACCAAAAAAATCCTTACAAACACCCAAAAATCCTTACGCAAAAAATATATTAATAAATTATACGCAATACAGTTTTAAAATGAGAAATGACATATACAAATCTATTAGCATTTGAATTATTGTGATATAAAACATGCTAATAGTTTCATGCTGTTCTTTACATATAAAAAACTTAGTGATCATGAGGTACACTATTCTTTCGATGTACAGTGTTTTATATTATAATCAACACATGCACTTTTAGCACTTTGCAGAATTGCATTTGTGGGCTTAAAGTCTGCACAGCATGTATCAATGTTAATCTTACACTGTAAAATAGAAGTGAGTGTGTCTGCATTTATGGACCTCCTGCAGTCTGTGTGGATTTTATTCATCATTAGAAAATGATCTTTCGCAGTCAGCATTGCTGTTAGGGAGTATCAGCAGTCGCTGAATGATGACTTTCAAATTAGTGAAGCGGATGGCACCAGTACTAGTTTTCTGGTCAACAACTTCCAGCCAATAGCTACAGAGTCTCTTTTTCTGACCACTATCTGTCAGTAGAGGCACGCACACTTCAGACAACATGCAGTAGTCATCGAACTCATCTTTCAGTGCTTCCTGATCAAGATCTTGGGCAAAAGTATCTGCCAATCTGCAGATGTTTGGATACCTGAGATTATCTTTAGTGCTTGGATCTAGCACTTTTAATTCCTTTAGAACCATGGTTGTCAAAGGGAAATTTATCAGTATTTTTTTTTACCACTGATGTGAAAACATTTCTGACATCCTCAAAAAATGAACTCTTTACTACACTATCAAGCTCCATTTATTCGATAAATGCTCTTACCATGACCTGCAAGCTTTTGTTTCTTTGAATTAGGCCCAGCCATCATTCAGTGGATGAAATATTTAAACTAATAATCGTTGTAGACGAAGAGAATTATTAAAAAATACAACGAACAAAGCAAACGGCTAACAGAGAAAAAAAATTATGAACAGAATATCAAATCTAGGAAGAAAAAAACGTACCACCAAACATTTACAAAATTATTATTTAAGAGTTGGTAGCCTAGACCAGTGATAACAGATTGCCACTCTATTAAAAAATAAAGCAGCGAATCACGAGCGCTGGAATAAAGTAGGCCTACTCAACGCAAACAAACTTTTTTTTTCTAGTTATGTAGGGCCTACACAGAATATTATGACAATTTATCGGAAATATATTGAAGGGCAAGATATAACTGGAAAGATTAAGACAGCGATTAAATTGCAACAGAGCAAAACAACAGCAACATTTAACCAAGTTATAAGTACTTAGCTTTTCTAAACAAAATGGCGTCGAAGTGTGGTGGCAATCAAGCGTGGTCGTTGATAACAGGTAACTTTAAAAATACGTCGTCACGCTGAAAACTTAAAGCGTTTGAGGCCGAATTCAACGTTTTTACCGAATTGTTGGGTATAAAAGGATTTGATTGGTTGCTGGGAGAGACCTCAGTTTAAAAACGGACGCCGAGATTCCCGGAATGAAAAATAAAATAAATTTGTTTTAAAAAAACCTGGGCTAGAAAATATTTTCTGATTTAAAATTTTAAAAAAACTTGGGTTGGAAAATATTTTTAGAATTTAAAAAAAAAAAAATTTTTTTTTTTTTTTTTGGGGGGGGGGGGAGAAAAATCCGTACAACGAGTCTGTACGGCCGTACACTGCTAAAATTATCAAAAATCCGTACATTGTACGAAAAATTCGTACATGTTGACAGGTATGCAGTTGTACAGTTGGCCAAGTTCTTAACTGTGTGAATTAAGTTTAATGCAAGCATGTTGTTTTTATTTTTTAAATGTATATTGTAATACTACTACCATTGTATAAACCTGTATGTAGTCATTATTCAAAACAACTTGTTTAAAATAAAAAGACATAACATTGATGCAGGGGAAAAAGTATCTACTGCTGACCATTTGATTGACTGCCAGTTCAGAGCCAATGATCTTAGCAAGAGTCAGAGGGAAAACTTGGTTATTAGCAGCATAGCTCTAGGGATAATGAAAACTTACCTGTGTAACATTTTATGTTCATATGTTTTTCTGTGACACTTTAAAATAAACTGATAGTAAAAGATGGCTTCTGTCATCTAACCATAAGGACCATTAAGTGCAGTAAAAGATGGCTTCTGTCATCTAACCATAAGGGCCATTTAGTGCAGTAAAAGATGGCTTCTGTCATCTAACCATAAGGACCATTTAGTGCAGTAAAAGATGGCTTCTGTCATCTAACCATAAGGACCATTTAGTGCAGTAAAAGATGGCTTCTGTCATCTAACCATAAGGACCATTTAGTGCAGTGAAAGATGGCTTCTGTCATCTAACCATAAGGACCATTTAGTGCAGTGAAAGATGGCTTCTGTCATCTAACCATAAGGACCATTTAGTGCAGTGAAAGATGACTTCTGTCATCTAACCATAAGGACCATTTAGTGCAGTAAAAGATGGCTTCTGTCATCTAACCATAAGGACCATTTAGTGCAGTAAAAGATGGCTTCTGTCATCTAACCATAAGGACCATTTAGTGCAGTAAAAGATGGCTTCTGTCATCTAACCATAAGGACCATTTAGTGCAGTGAAAGATGGCTTCTGTCATCTAACCATAAGGACCATTTAGTGCAGTAAAAGATGGCTTCTGTCATCTAACCATATCTAACCATAAGGACCATTTAGTGCAGTAAAAGATGGCTTCTGTCATCTAACCATAAGGACCATTTAGTGCAGTAAAAGATGGCTTCTGTCATCTAACCATAAGGACCATTTAGTGCAGTAAAAGATGGCTTCTGTCATCTAACCATAAGGACCATTTAGTGCAGTAAAAGATGGCTTCTGTCATCTAACCATAAGGACCATTTAGTGCAGTAAAAGATGGCTTCTGTCATCTAACCATAAGGACCATTTAGTGCAGTAAAAGATGGCTTCTGTCATCTAACCATAAGGACCATTTAGTGCAGTAAAAGATGGCTTCTGTCATCTAACCATAAGGACCATTTAGTGCAGTAAAAGATGGCTTCTGTCATCTAACCATAAGGACCATTTAGTGCAGTAAAAGATGGCTTCTGTCATCTAACCATAAGGACCATTTAGTGCAGTAAAAGATGGCTTCTGTCATCTAACCATAAGGACCATTTAGATCAGTAAAAGATGGCTTCTGTCATCTAACCATAAAGACCATTTAGATCAGTAAAAGATGGCTTCTGTCATCTAACCATAAGGACCATTTAGTGCAGTAAAAGATGGCTTCTGTCATCTAACCATAAGGACCATTTAGTGCAGTAAAAGATGGCTTCTGTCATCTAACCATAAGGACCATTTAGTGCAGTAAAAGATGGCTTCTGTCATCTAACCATAAGGACCATTTAGTGCAGTAAAAGATGGCTTCTGTCATCTAACCATAAGGACCATTTAGTGCAGTAAAAGATGGCTTCTGTCATCTAACCATAAGGACCATTTAGTGCAGTAAAAGATGGCTTCTGTCATCTAACCATAAGGACCATTTAGTGCAGTGAAAGATGGCTTCTGTCATCTAACCATAAGGACCATTTAGTGCAGTAAAAGATGGCTTCTGTCATCTAACCATAAGGACCATTTAGTGCAGTAAAAGATGGCTTCTGTCATCTAACCATAAGGACCATTTAGTGCAGTAAAAGATGGCTTCTGTCATCTAACCATAAAGGACCATTTAGTGCAGTAAAAGATGGCTTCTGTCATCTAACCATAAGGACCATTTAGTGCAGTAAAAGATGGCTTCTATCATCTAACCATAAGGACCATTTAGTGCAGTAAAAGTGCAGGACCATTAAAGTGCAGTAAAAGATGGCTTCTGTCATCTAACCATAAGGACCATTTAGTGCAGTAAAAGATGGCTTCTGTCATCTAACCATAAGGACCATTTAGTGCAGTAAAAGATGGCTTCTATCATCTAACCATAAGGACCATTTAGTGCAGGGTTTCTTAACCTGTAGTCCACAGACCCCTTGGGGATCCATGAATGTATTCTAGGGTGTCCATGTCCATAACCTTCAATTTAAAATGCAACATTTTAAAATTATGCTTTTATGTACATTTTTTTCCAGAAGGGATCCATAGCCTTCATTGGGCAACCAAACGAGTCAGTAGCATTCATTGGACAATCAAAGGAGCCAGTAGCATTCATTGGACAATCAAAGGAGCCAGTAGCATTCATCTGACAATCAAAGGAGTCTGTAGCATTCATTGGACAATCAAAGGAGTTGTTGTTTAACTAGGGTTGCTGAGCTTCTCACTTTTTTGCAGCCAATATCAAGTTGAAGACTCCTTGGTATTATCTACACTATAGATCTGGTTCTCAACATGCTTCACCATAGGGGGACTCAATCCCTGGCTGGGTTCTCAAACATAGGGGGAATCCCTGGAACTGTGTGGATGATTTCAAGAGTCAATGAGGGTGTAATTAGCCTCACAGACAGAGGTTCACTTCCACATATGTATATTGTAGCATTGTGCATAGCTTGTGGTCATTTAAGGATGACTCCAGATATGCCTCCATATTTCTAATGTTCCAAAGGAGTCACTAGCATTCATCAGACAATCAAAGGAGTCAGTAGAATTTATTGGACAATCAACGGAGTCAGTAGCATTTATTGGACAATCAAAGGAGTCAGTAGCATTCATCAGACAAAGGAGTCAGTAGCATTTATTAGACAATCAAAGCAGTCAGTAGCATTTATTGGACAATCAAAGAAGTCAGTAGCATTTATTAGACAATCAAAGGAGTCAGTAGCATTTGTCAGACAATCAAAGGAGTAGGTAGCATTCATTGGAAAATCAAAGGAGTCAGTAGCATTCATCAGACAATCAAAGGAGTCAGTAGCATTTATTGGACAATCAAAGGAGTCAGTAGCATTCATCAATCAAAGGAGTCAGTAGCATTTATTTGACAATCAAAAGAGTCAGTAGCATTCATCGGACAATCAAAGGAGTAGGTAGCATTCATCAGACAATCAAAGGAGTCAGTAGCATTTATTGGACAATCAAAGGAGTCAGCAGCATTCATTGGACAATCAAAGGAGTAGGTAGCATTCATCAGACAATCAAAGGAGTCAGTAGCATTTATTTGACAATCAAAAGAGTCAGTAGCATTCATCGGACAATCAAAGGAGTAGGTAGCATTCATCAGACAATCAAAGGAGTCAGTAGCATTTATTGGGCAATCAAAAGAGTCAGTAGCATTGATTGGACAATCAAAGGAGTCAGTAGCATTCATCGGACAATCAAAGGAGTCAGTAGCATTCATTGGACAAGGTTAAGAAACCTTGATTTAGTACCAGTTACATTAGAATTTAAAAGATAAACCAAGATTTTGGAATTTAAAAGAGAAATCATGATATTACAGTACAGGTATACCTCAGAGATATTGCGGGTTTGGTTCCAGACCACCGCAATAAAGCGGGTCATACCCATTTTTGGGGCTTCCCAGTGCATATAAAAGCCTAAAATCATGTTTACACTATGTCTATTAAGTGCGCAATAGCGCTAGCTCTAAAAAAAAAAACAAATGTACTGTAAAATCAAAAATACTTTATTGCTAAAAAAAAAAAATGCTAATCTTCGTCATCTGAGCCAAAATCTATCGGAAGAAGAAGGCAGGTTCTAATAAATAAACATAAATAATTTGAAAAAGAAAGCACAGTGTCGGTGAAGCGCAATAAAGTGAAGTGCAATAAAGCGAGGTATACCAGTATAGAAGAGAGCACAGAGAAGGAGAATGGTGAAGAGCAGAACGTTTAGACTAAAATTATTTGTCACGTCTTTCTTCAGGATTTTATGGCACAAAGCTTCTGGAAGTAACACAGTGCACTCTAAGTGCTCGAACAGAGGTTATGGTAGGTCAGTTTGTACTCAAAGACCTTGCCCTGGAAGCATTATGCATTAGTAACAGCATTAGTCGAGTCATAGTGCAGACCACACTCAAGTCTCTAGCAAGCACAAGTAAGTTGGTTTCTTCTATTAAATCATGAAATTATTATTGGATGCATGCTGATAAAAGCAGCAGATGCATCACTGAAATTTGAGTAAGTGAATCTGACCTAAAATTTGGAAATGGTACTTAAGTTTAAACGTGATAAAAGAAATCATAAAAATATATTTAACGTGCTTTCTGTATTAACAGAACAGTAAAAAAATTCAGATGAAAAGTACCGTACTTAAATCATTGGAGATCCAAATCTGAGAAATAAGGAGAAATTCAAAACACAAATGGTGGACAGATGTATCATATCAGCCTTGTTATAACACTGCAAAAAAGTTATAAAACAAAAATTTACATTATTTTTTTATTTTTATTTTATAAATTAAACTGATGTAAAACAGATGATTCAGTTTCATTAACTGAAAATGAACAGAACTTGCAAAAACTAGCGAAGCAAGTAAATAGCATTAGTAATGAGCATGGATTGGATATTAACATTGAAAAAATTAAAACTATGATAATTAGCAAAACAGAAATTAAGCCAACATTGAAGATAAGAATAAATGAGAAAATCTGGAAACAAGTCAAGAGTTTCTCATGTCTTGGTCATACTACGAGGGGCGTTCAGAAAGTAATGCACCACATCGTTTTTCTCAGCTAATAATGAAGATAGAAGCATGACATTTTGCACACTTCAAATATGGCATGTGCCAATTGTGTGTACCAAATTGCACTGCAACCGGTGAAATAATACGGCTGCCCTAAACCATTGAAATGGAGCGTGTTAGCAACTTGCGTTACAAGCAGCGAATTGTGATAGAATTTCTTGTTGCAGAGAAGGAAACTGTTGTGAACATTCACAAGCGTCTATGTAATGTGTATGGAAGTTTTGCAGTCAACAGGAGTACAGTCAGTCGCTGGGTTCAGAGAATCAAAGAATCAGGAAGTGGAGATACGGAGCTGCTTGATCGGCCGCGCTGTGGACGTCCTGCCACAGCCACCAACGCAGAAATGTTGAAATGCCAGAGAATTTCAAAAGCAGTTGACCATAAACTGAGGAAAGAACAAGCGGGCTTCAGAAAGAACAGAAGTTGTGCAGATCATATATTTGCCCTCAAGAACATTATAGAGCAGTGCTCAGAATGGCAGAGACAGCTGTACATTAACTTTGTTGATTTTGAAAAGGCTTTCGACAGCATACACAGGGACAGCCTATGGAAAATTCTGAGGGCTTATGGAATTCCCAGCCGCATTGTTTCCATTATAAAAAGCCTCTATTCTAACTTTACATGCAGTGTTGGATCGAGTAATGTAACTTTCGAAGTGAAAACAGGAGTACGACAGGGATGCCCCTTATCTTACTTACTTACTTAGTCGTTCCCCTTCTACCGTGAGGTGTAGAGGTTTGGAAGAGAGAGCGCCAGACCATTCTATCAGCTGTCTTCTTCCTGGCCTGGTTCCATTCTAGTCCTCGGTCCTTCAAAGATTGTCTAATGTTGTCCTCCCAGCGGACTCTGGGTCGTCCTGGAGGTCTGGATCCCTGGCTCTTTGTTTCCCATGCTTGTCGTGGTAGCCGATCTTCTCCCATTCTGCAGACATGGCCAAACCATCTTAGTTGGGACTGTTCTATTTGGGTCTGCAGCGGATGGGATTTTAGGCCTTGACGGATCGTCTGGTTGCGGACCATGTCTCTTCTTGTTACTTCAACCACTTTCCTCAGATACCTCATTTCTGAGGTTTGGATCTGGCTTTTGTGGGTTGTAGTCATTGCCCACGACTCGCATCCATATGTCAAGACTGGGACATAGGTGGAGCGGTATACAGCCATCTTCATTTTCTTACCAACCTCTTTCTTGCTGAGGAATCCACGATTTATGGCCTGAAAAAGTCTCCCAGCCGCTGCTTTCCGAGTGGCCAACTCTTCTTTGATGCCTCCCTTTCGGTCTATAATAGCTCCGAGATATTTAAAGTGGTCGACCTGCTCCAGGACCTGTTCTCCCAACTTAATCTGATGTTTTCTTTCTTCTCGTGATATCACCATGGATTTTGTTTTAGAGCTGCTTATGACCATCCCTCTCTTCTCCAGCTCTTCCTTCCAGACTTGCAGGTTGGATTGGAGATGTGCCTCTGATTTAGCAATCAGGGCAACATCATCAGCAAATGCCAGCTCCGAAATATAGACCTGTCTCATCTTCCAGTACCCCACTGAATACTTTCTTGTTCTCTCCTTACATGCCTTGATGACATCGTCCATAAGGAGTATGAAGAGGTAAGGTGATAGGATATCACCTTGTCTTACACCAGTGGTGGTCCTGAACTCTTCTGACTTATGGTTTGCTGTCCTCACATAATTTCTGCAAGACTTGTAGAAGCTCTGTATAGCATGAATCAGAGGTGCTGGAATATTCTTCCTTGCCAAACATTCCCAAAGTTTGCTCCAGGGAACCCTGTCAAACGCCTTTTCCAGATCTATGAAACAAAGATGGATCTCACTCTTATACTCAAGGGCCTTTTCACTCAGCTGTCTGAGTGTGAAGATTAGGTCTTGAGTACTTCGGTTTGCTCGGAATCCACACTGGACCTCATCCAATTGTGGCTCAGCTAGGCGTCGGAGTCTCTGCTCTAGGATTCTAGAGTAGATTTTACCAGGGACACTGAGAAGGGATATGCCTCTATGGTTTCCACATTGTCGATTGTCACCCTTTTTGAAAATTGGTGTTATGATGGCAATCTCCCAATCCTTTGGTATGGTCTTGTTGCACCATGCTGCCTGTAGGACCTTTAAGAGTAATAGGTCGCCTGATGCTCCCATGTACTTAACCATTTCTGGTGTTATACCATCATGCCCTGCTGCTTTGCCCATCTTGATTTTCTCTAGTGCTGCCCTCAGTTCTTCCATCTTTATGTCATCTTCACCATCATTGGTTTCCTCTTCTGTGTCAGTGGTTATCATTTCTGATGCTTCATCATGCTCACCATCCAGGAGTTCTGAGAAATATTCTTTCCATCTTTCCATTACTTCCTTCGGGGCAGTAAGCAATTTGCCTTGCTTGTCCTTTATAAATTTGAGAGGGCATTGTTTTTCTTTCCTCATGTTCTTTAGGGTCTTATAGAACAATTTCTGGTTTTCTTGTGCATCTTTTTCTAGCTTTTCTCCAAATTCTTCCCAGGACTTCTGTTTTGCTGCTAGCACTTTGTTCTTTGCTTCTGTTCTGAGTGTCACATATTCTCTATATTTTTCCATTTGTCCTGTTTGTGTTTTTAGCTCCTAAGTATTGTTTCCATGCCATTTTCTTCTCTCTTATTTTCTCTTTGACTTCCTCTGTCCACCAAGGTGTCCTCTTTCTCTGGTTCCCAAGTCGGACTTCACCGCATGCTTCTGCAGCAGCTGTCTTTATGATATCCTTGAATTTATTCAAGAGGGTTTCCAAGTCATCAGGTCGTTCTTCTGTGTTGCTCACTGCTGTAGCAATAAGCCCCTGATATCTGGTCTTAATTTCTGGCTCTCTCAGCTTGTAGGTCCTAATGCTCATTTCTCCTGCTCGTTTACTTGGTTTCTTGCGTGATGTTGGGCAGTTCCTAGGCTGAGCAACTCTTTCAGTTGTTCGTTTGATTGTTAGCAGGTAGTGATCACTTCCAATCTCTGGCCCCCTCCAGACTCTTGCATCTCGGACATATCTGAATGAGCTTCTCCGAACAATGGCATAGTCGATCACTGACTTCTCATTCTTGGTTGGTTCACATCTAGTGTATGCATGTATGCGCTTATGGGGGAACTTTGTGTTTGTAATGATCAGATTTTGCTCACTGCAGAATCTAAGGAGTCGCTTTCCATTGTCATTGAGAGTATCTTCTCCATATCTTCCGATAACTCCACCCCATCTAGCATGGTCATTTCCAACTCTGGCATTAAAATCTCCGAGCATAATAACTTCATCTAGGCAGTCATCCACTGTCCTTTGAAGCAGCTCGAAGAATTCCTCCTTGACCTCTGCTCTCTCATCCTCATTTGGCCCATACACTATGACCAGGTTGACTATGGTTTCTCCTTCTTTTAGTTTTACAACCATAATGCGCTCCGAGACAAAGTTCCATCCCTTGATACTATCTTTTTGATTTTGGGCCACAATGCAACCCACGCCCCCTTTAGCTCTTTCAGATATGGGTACACCACTGTAGAGCAACGTGTTGCCATTGAGATCCATGACTCCTTGTCCTTTTTTCTTCGTTTCCGTTATAGCCAGGATTTCTAGTTTTGCTTTCCTCATCTCTTCCACCAGCTCCTCTTCCTTCCCATTTATACTTCTTGTGTTCCAAGTTCCATAAGTCGTAGTCCGTAGTCCGTTCCAGTTCGTCGCCTTTAGAATCAGTCCGGTTTTCTCTCTTGTAGTTCGCGTAATCATGATTTAAAGCAAACAGGTGATTGGCCTGTTGTGCCTTTGCATGGTGGAGGGGCTGCCTCCTTACGGCCTCCATGCAGGCCGCCCTCCTCCTTTTTCATCCGGGCTTGGGACCGGCATTGGCGGAGTTATGCCCCTTATCAACAACATTATTTTTGACAGTCATAGATTGGGTGATGCGCCAGACAACAGAGGGCAGTCCAAGAGGAATTAGATGGACAACATTTTCTACACTGGAAGATTTGGAATATGCAGATGACATTGCACTACTCGCGCATTCACACCAACACATTCAAGACAAAACCGATAGACTGAATAAGTATGGCCAGCAGGTTGGCCTGAACATCAATTTGAAGAAGACAGAGGTCATGACACTAAATGTGGGCAATCCTGAGCCAATAACAGTAAGGAACCAGAAGTTAGAACAGACAAACACATTTACTTACCTAGGAAGCATAGTAACACCTGACGGCGGAACAAGCAAGGACATTAACAACAGAATGAATAAAGCGAGAACAGCCTTTGCTGTTCTCAACAACATTTGGAAGTCTTCCCAGTACAGCACAAACACCAAATTAAGACTGTATGAGAGCTGTGTACTTTCTGTGCTTCTCTATGGTGCGGAATGTTGGAGAGTAACAGAGAAGGAAATGTCGAAACTGTCCTCCTTCCACACAATCTGCCTAAGGAAAATTCTCCGAATCTTTTGGCCAAACACCATCAGCAACCAAGAACTACTTATTTGGAGTAACCAGGAGGACATGCACACCATCATAGCTGGCAGATGCTGGAGTTGGGTTGGCCATGTCCTCAGAAGGGTCCCTGATACCATCGCAAGAACAGCTATGCTATGGACCCCCGAGGGAAAGCGAAAGAGAGGCCGACCAAAAACAACTTGGCGGAGAACTGTGGAAGCTGAGATGCAAAGAATGAACCACAGTTGGGGTACTGTACGAAGGATGGCCGCCGACCGAGCAAAGTGGAATCAATTTGTTGCTGCCCTACAAGACGCCACCAGGCGTGATGGCCGCTGACTGTTTTGACGGTTGGCGGTTATGGATCAAAGAAGAAGAAGTGGAAAGATGACATCAAGAGGTGGACAGGAAAGAGTCTATGAGAGTGCATCATCAAGACAATACAGAAGCCGTTGGAGATCCATTGCAGTCGACCTTTGTTGTGGAGATGACTGCTGATGAAAGCATAACATAACCATTCCTATGCCTTAGTGTAAAATTCCATTGACTAGCAGAGATAGGAATAAATGAATGAAGCAGAACACTCCATAATGGATACCTGTGAATGCATCATCTGTTCAGGAGAGGAGGATGAAGTTGCTTTTATAATGCCATGAGAGGCAAGGAAGACATTGATAGGATGGGAACAAATATCACCCACAATTAGCAACAAGAATTGCAGTCACAAGAAAGATGAATTACCATCAGTACAACAGGCCAGCAATAGAATCTTTAAATGGAAACACATATCTTCCCACTGAACAAGCTGAAAATGGGTGCATAACCAAATGGACATAACCATATGGACATAACCAAATGTACATAACCAAACTGAATTGCTCCAGAAGCCACGAAAGCTGATATTTCATCCACTACAGAGATGCTACACCACCTGCTCAAGAAAATCTGGGAACATGAGGCCATACCTATGAACTGGAAAGGACATATAATTAAACTATCAAGAAGAACAATTTGACTTTATGCGGCACTAGTGAGGTGTAAAACTTCTGGCAGTGCCCAGAAAAAACTCTAACCATAGTAATGCTAGGTTTTATGAAAGAAGCTTTACCTGGAATACCCAAGAAGGAGCAAGCAGGGTTCAGAACAGGAGAATAATATAAGGTCAGGTAGTGACACTCAAAATCATTACAAATCAGTCAAATAAATGACAGACACCCCAGCATATCAACGCTGTGCATTTTGACAAAGGTTTTAACAGTATAGACCTTAAATGATGTAGAAAATACTAAGACAAAATGGAATCCCTGAGAAATTTATTAAAATTAAAGTTTTATAAAGAGGCTACCTGCAGAATTATCCACGAGATAAAATCACAGAACTGTTTATAACAGACAGTGGTCTCATACAAGGATGTCTGTTTTCACAAATGGTCTTCCTTTAGGTCATAAACTAAGTGATAAGACAGCAGAGGAAAGAAAAACAGGAATACAATGGACATTTGACAAACATCATCTAGAGGATTTTGATTCTGCAGATGACCTAAATCTTCTGTCACATAAACAATAAGACATGCAAGAAAAGACAAATAGACTAACAGTAAAAGCAGCTAAAACTGGACTGTACACAAAAATGGAAACAGAAATAAATAATAGACAAAGACATTTTCTTCATACACTCTCAGACGTCTACTTGAATATTTTCAAAGAAAGTAGTGGTCAGCTTCAGGCTATTTGCATCTCCATAATTTTTCTGAAAATGGTACTGGTGACTGTCATATGTACTTTCTATGTTCCTCATATGTTGGGCATCTTTGAAGCAGATGTTAAGCAGTCATTTTATCAGAGCCACTTTTACACACGTTGGTAGTTTCTATATTTAGCTTGTTGAATAGATGATATCCTAATCTGTTGTGACCCAAAGACATCTGATACAGATCAACTGTCAGTTGACTGGGAAAAGTGCACAGCTTTACTTATGTAGAAAATAACATTGACAAGGAGGAATAAAAAGTGTGAAATAGTGTCTAAAATATTGCCATGTTTGTCTTATACCAGTTTTATCTGACATATTATTTAAAGATGTGTCATTTGTATATGAACATATTTTGTTACTATAGCGTAGTGCTCTACAACCTTTTTTTTACCTTGCGGCACAGTTAAAGTGCCCATCAAAATTCCATGGCACGCTTTAATATTTAAGTAGGTGGGTGTGGTAAATATAAAAAAATTTGATGAGATCCTAAGACAAAGCTCTAAATTTTTGTGACGGATTGGTAGATAATGATAACTCATTATCTGTAAAATTGTACGTGTGAGATTCTTTCATAATATTTTACCATAAAATATAATTTTGTATACCATTATGTAGTGTATTTGACCTGGTGTCACGGCACACCAGGCAGACACCTGCGGCACTGGGTGAGGAGCACTGCCCTAGAGTACAGTATTTGTCGTGAAAGCGTCTATGAAAGTCTGTAGCATGGCAGATGAGCATTACAAACATGTCATAGTTTATTCATTTAGGCTAAGAGGAGCATCACATCAGCATATTTTCCTATTTTTATTGCAGACAGACAACTGAGTTGTCTCATCTTGGAGGACTGGCACATACTGAAAGATGTCAGTTGTCAGGCTCTCATCAGACTACTGCAATCAGTCTGCTCAACACTTCAGAGTCTAAGCCTGAAAGGGTGTTTAACAGTTGAGAGTGGGATCATGTTTAAAGGTAGCTACATAATTTGCTGTTAATGTAGAGTAACATCACTTTACAGTTTTAGTTCCACCTTATGTGAGAAATATTTTGAAGATGATGCATGAAGCCAAAAACATGTAAAATAAGACATCAAATGAAAATCATTGAAATCACCAGTTGTTACCAGATTGTCTAGCATTTCTCTTCTCATGACATGTCTGAAAAGCGGTGACTGTCTACACTTTATTGTTGTGGTTGCCAATTTCTTCTGCTTCATTTAGAACTTCACCATTTGATTTTCTGGCTGCCCATAATATCCATTTCATCCTTCTTGGGAACCATATCTGCTGCCTCCAATTTTCTTTCCATCTGTTTGTTTAATAACTAAGTCTCACAGACATAAAGTGATATGGGATCTACATAGCATTGTAAAACAGTCTCACAGACATAAAGTGATATGAAATCTACATAGCATTGTAAAATAGTCTCACAGACATAAAGTGATATGGAATCTACATAGCATTGTAAAACAGTCTCACAGACATAAAGTGATATGAAATCTACATAGCATTGTAAAATAGTCTCACGGACATAAAGTAATATGGAATCTACACAGCATTGCAAAATAGTCTCACAGACATAAAGTGGTATGGAATCTACATAGCATTGTAAAATAGTCTCACAAACATAAAGTGATATGGAATCTACATAGCATTGTAAAATAGTCTCACAGACATAAAGTGGAATGGAATCTACATTCTTCTTCTTCTTCTTCTTTGATCCATAACCACCAACCGTCAAAGCAGTCAGCGGCCATCACGCCTGGTGGCATCTTGTAGGGCAGCAACAAATTGATTCCACTTTGCTCGGTCGGCGGCCATCCTTCGTATAGTGCCCCAACTGTGGTTCATTCTTTGCATCTCAGCTTCCACAGTTCTCCGCCAAGTTGTTTTTGGTCGGCCTCTCTTTCGCTTTCCCTCGGGGTCCATAGCATAGCTGTTCTTGTGATGGTATCAGGGTCCCTTCTGAGGACGTGGCCAACCCAACTCCAGCGTCTGCCAGCTATGATGGTGTGCATATCCTCCTGGTTACTCCGAATAAGTAGTTCTTGGTTGCTGATGGTGTTTGGCCAAAAGATTCGGAGAATTTTCCTTAGGCAGATTGTGTGGAAGGAGGACAGTTTCGACATTTCCTTCTCTGTTACTCTCCAACATTCCGCACCATAGAGAAGCACAGAAAGTACACAACTCTCATACAGTCTTAATTTGGTGTTTGTGCTGTACTGGGAAGACTTCCAAATGTTGTTGAGAACAGCAAAGGCTGTTCTCGCTTTATTCATTCTGTTGTTAATGTCCTTGCTTGTTCTGCCGTCAGGTGTTACTATGCTTCCTAGGTAAGTAAATGTGTTTGTCTGTTCTAACTTCTGGTTCCTTACTGTTATTGGCTCAGGATTGCCCACATTTAGTGTCATGACCTCTGTCTTTTTCAAATTGATGTTCAGGCCAACCTGCTGGCCATACTTATTCAGTCTATCGGTTTTGTCTTGAATGTGTTGATGTGAATGCGCGAGTAGTGCAATGTCATCTGCATATTCCAAATCTTCCAGTGTAGAAAACGTTGTCCATCTAATTCCTCTTGGACTGCCCTCTGTTGTCTGGCACATCACCCAATCTATGACTGTCAGAAATAATGTTGTTGATAAGGGGCATCCCTGTCGTACTCCTGTTTTCACTTCGAAAGTTACATTACTCGATCCAACACTGCATGTAAAGTTAGAATAGAGGCTTTTTATGATGGAAACAATGCGGCTGGGAATTCCATAAGCCCTCAGAATTTTCTGTATGCTGTCGAAAGCCTTTTCAAAATCAACAAAGTTAAAGTACAGCTGTCTCTGCCATTCTGAGCACTGCTCTATAATGTTCCTGAGGGCAAATATATGATCTGCACATCTTCTGTTCTTTCTGAAGCGCGCTTGTTCTTTCCTCAGTTTATGGTCAACTGCTTTTGAAATTCTCTGGATGATTATCCTGCCTAGTATTTTGCTGGGAACTGAGAGGAGGGTAATTCCTCTCCAGTTGTTGCAGTCTGCAAGGTCGCCCTTCTTGGGCAATTTGACAATTATTCCTTTACTCCACTCTGTTGGTGTTGTCTCAGTTTCCCAGACTTGTGCAAATAGTGGTTCTAATAGTTCTGCTGCTAGTTCAGAGTCTGTCTTGAATAGCTCAGCATTTAGATTATCGTGACCAGGCGCTTTTCCATTTTTTAGCCCTTTGATAGCTGTGATGATTTCTTCTTTTCGTGGAATGTCTGTATTTACGTCTAAGTCACTTTCAGCCTCAGGAACATTCAGCTGAGTCTCTGGTGGTTCCTTATTCAGTGTTTCTCTGAAGTGCTCTGCCCATCTTGTTTCCTGCCCCTGTGCTGTGGTGATGAGATTTCCTTGCTTGTCTCTTACTAACGTTATGTTGTTTGCACCTCGTTTTCCACTGATAGCTTTAGTTATTTTATAAACTGTGCTTTGTTCATTTCTCAGTGCTGCCTCTTTTGCCTGTCTTGCAAGGTCATCCAGAAATGTCCTTTTGTTAGCACGGGTTTGACGTTTTACTTCCTTGTCCAGCTGACTGTACTGGAATCTACATAGCATTGTAAAATAGTCTCACAGACATAAAGTGATATGGGATCTACATAGCATTTTAAAATAGTCTCACAGACATAAAGTGATATGGAACCTACATAGAATTGTAAAATAGTCTCACAGACATAAAGTGATATGGAACTTACATTGCATTGTAAAACTTTCTTTCTCACTGCCATGACTATTTTTTGCTGTTAAGAATGCTTTTCATTCTGTGAAAAGCTGATTTCACCTTTGCAGTTCTTGCCTTCATTAATCATCTGCTGTTGTATGTTATGTAAAATAGATACAAGATAGTTAAACTGTTTAGCTTCCTTTAATGCTTTCTCATCTACAAATAGTTGACATTCTGGGATTTTTTTCTTCATATAACTTTTGTTTTGTATCTTTTACTGTTAACTCATCAACCATTGGTTAAGCTGTAGGTGATATCTGTATTTAATAGAAGCTGGAGATCCGTTTTTGTATTTCTGCCATTAAAACTGTGCCATCTGCATATCTGATATTATTGATTCTTATATCCTCCATCCTTTATTCCTCTCTTATCATCAAAACATCTCATTATGTTTTCGCTGTTCATAGAGAGAATATCAGGAGATGACACATGTCCTTGCTTTAACCCACATTTTGTTTTTATATTTCCCTATGTCATTATCTATCCCCATTTCTACACTATGTTCCCAGTACATTTTCCTGGCTTTTGTCAGATTTTTCCTGTCTGTCTAGACCAGCCTTTCTCAACCTTTTTTGATCATGGAGGAACCCTGGAAATAATTTTCAGGTCTCAGAAAGCCCAGAAAATAAAAAATTATTATATCTGCAGCTCACACTACACTAGCGTGATCAGTGAGCTGTAAATATAATAATCCAATAAAAATTGTCAGTACTGTTTTGAGTAGAGAATCATTTATTGTGTGTATCTGTTTATTTTGGTCAACTTATTAGTCTACTCTTTTTTGTGTGGTTCTTCTTCCCCCCCCAAAAAAAGAAGCTGCTGCTGTCAGAGCACATTAAAGCCTTGGTACAGGCTTCCTGAGGACCAGCTGTAGTGGTGGCTCCATGCTCTATAGGGAGCAAAAAAAAGAATTGATGAGGTACCATTGGTTATTGTTATTCAGAATCGACATCATTGCAATCCTAGCAAACCCATAGATGCTCAGTCTCCCTCAGCAAACGTTGAAGGGTATGAATGCTAATTGTTCCTGTTTCGCGTTGGTTGTATATACGCCAGATGCGTCGTCTGATACGTTCATCCCTGCCAGTCTTACGCCTAATGCCAAACTCCCTCAGTCTTAGCCTTGATGATTCATCAATTGCAGTGTCAATCTCTAATAGGTGATCATTAATTGTCCTCAGTATCTCTCCCTTGTCCTTTTTTTAAATTTCCTACTTGATTTTTTTTTAAAGTCTTATAACAAATTTCTATTCTACTAGATGCTAATGAAATACGGTATTGTGGCCGTGTAGGATATAAGCTGGCTGATGATGATAATGGCTGTCTACTATTTCCTATTTCACTATTTTGTGATCTTATAGGTTTTGTATCTCTAGCCTGTCACTTGTCTATTGTACTTCTCTATTTTGCTGTGAGACTAAAATGTTCAACGTACCTGGGTTCTCGAAAATACACACATTATCTTGTACTGGGAACACTGTCTTCTTGTCCTCTGAATAAAATAATGAACTGTCATATCTGCTTGTGGCATACCAAGCGATTGAGTGTCTGAGTGATAGTTATAACTTTTCTGTGACCACAGAAAACAACCAAAAAAAACCATTTGGCTTATCACTTGATGAAAACTCCTAATTCAGCTTGCCACTTCTAACTACTATCGTTAATCACTTGGGAGAGAACCCAAACTAGCTTTTAACGTTATCAGACTGATTTAATTATGAACAACGATTTACCAAGACAACTATTTCCAAACCTTCTAGAACCTTTGTCTCACAAACAGCTCACCCGAAATATAAATTTCCCGTGCAAAGTCTCTTTGCTCCCATAACTGAACTCATTCATAAAAACAAAACTCCAAACTTACAAGTGTAACTTTACAATTCTCGGCCAAGGTCAGCTGATCAAGGGATGTCAGCCCTACTCTTGTCCCCTTCTAGATGTATCATGGATTATTCCCCTTAGACTACAAATTCGATCTCATAAAAATATAATTCTACCCGAATTACTCTTACCCACACTAACTGTAACAGTATGTACAAGAGTGAACATGGTCTTATTGTGCACTGCCATGCGGGGTTGCTCAGTCACTGCATTCGCTAACATTACCCAGCACAGAAAGTTATTAAAAAATGACTTTTTTTTTCAGTCACGATCTCTGTCAGAACTCCTAGCGACCCCTCACAGAACCCTAGGTTTCTGTGGAACCCCGGTTGAGAAACCCTAGTCTAGACATTTGCAACCACAAACTGAGGAAAGAACAAGCAGGATTTAGAAAGAACAGAAGATGTGTAGATCATATATTTACCCTCAGGAACATTATAGAGCAGTGCTCAGAATGGCAAAGACAGCTGTACATTAATTTCGTTGATTTTGAAAAGGCTTTTGACAGTATACATAGGGACAGTTTATGGAAAATACTGAGGGCTTATGGAATTCCAAGCTGCATAGTGTCAATTATAAAAAGCCTTTATGCCAACTTTACGTGTAGCATTGGGCAGAGCAACCTAACCTTTGAAGTGAAGACAGGAGTACGACAGGGATGCCCCTTATCAACCACTCTATTTTTAACAGTCATAAACTGGGTGATGCGCCAGACAACAGAGGGCAATCCAAGAGGAATAAGATGGACTACATTTTCTACATTGGAAGATCTGGAATATGCAGATGACATTGCACTGCTAGCACATTCACATCAACACATTCAGGAAAAAACGGATAGACTTAATAAGTATAGCCAGCAGGTGGGCTTGAACATCAACCTAAAGAAGACAGAGGTCATGACGCTCAATGTGAGCAACCCTGAGCCCATATCAGTAAGGAATCAGCAACTGGAACAGACAGATGCCTTCACATACCTAGGATGCATAGTAACACCAGATGGCGGAGCAAGCAAAGACATCAACAACAGAATGAACAAAGCAAGAACAGCCTTTTTTTAGTCTAAACAACATCTGGAAGTCCTCTCAGTACAGCACAAGCACAAAATTAGGATTATATCAGAGCTGTGTGCTTTCTGTGCTTCTCTACGGCGCGGAGAGCTGGAGAGTTACAGAGAAGGAAATGTCGAAATTGTCCTCTTTTCACACAACATGCCTAAGAAAAATTCTCCAAATCTTTTGGCCGAATACCATCACCAACCAAGATCTGCTTACTCGGAGCAAGCAAGAGGACATGCACACCATCATAGCTGGCAGACGCTGGAGCTGGGTTGGCCATGTCCTCAGAAGAGACCCCTATGCCATCACAAGAACAGCTATGCTATGGACCCCTGAAGGAAAACGAAAGAGAGGCCGACCAAAAACAGCTTGGCGGAGGACTGTGGAGGCTGAGATGCAAAGAATGAATCAGAGTTGGGGCACTGTATGAAGGATGGCCGCCGACCGAGCAAAGTGGAATCAATTTGTTGTTGCCCTACAAGACGCCACCAGGCGTAATGTCCACTGACTGCTTTAACGGTCGGCGGCTAAGGATCAAAGAAGAAGACATTTGCAAGGTCAAGGAGAGTTTAACAGTAATGAATTTAAAAGTCAGCGATTGACGATAGTTCATATCATCTGTAAACATTTAAATTATCAAAAAGACTGCAGTTTTATAGCTAGCAGAGTTGCCATTGCAAACTTTATTTTTGAAGGTCATCCTATCCCATCAGAAGATATCTACTTATTGATACTTCTCCACAGATATTATAGAAGCTGTTGCTGCTTGCAAGAACCTAAAGCACATTGATATATCAGAGAATAAACTAGGTGAGTACAGTTTTTGTCATCTGGCAGGTAACAGGCATGGTTCTTGCCCACTTGATTAGTTGCAGCTTTGTATGTTGACAAATTTATTAGCTTAGTGGGCAGTTACACCATTCAACATTGTTGCATCCTTGACCATATGTACAGTAAAGTGAACAGTCAGAACTCACAGGGCTAGATTTAATTTGGATTAAAATGCTTGTTAATTTACCAAACACAGAATCAAGAGATTTTTAGTGTTCTGAATGAGAAAAAGTATTTGTTTCCTACTAGTATTGATTGCTTTTGCCTGTTTTGATCTTTTTCTTGGCAGTAGATCAGATTAAACATATATATCTTTTTGTAACAGGGGTCTACATAAGTTGTGCTTCTAATATTTGGCTCTCTACACTCTACCATAATAGTAGTTGTCAAGCAGGTACTGTATTTAAACCAAATGCGATCGCTGTCTAAATAAAGTAAATACAGTGCAGTCCACTTAACTCAGCTCTCTGTAATCAGTTATTGCTTAACTTGAAGCAGTTCCGGAGGTCCCGGCCAGTTATTTTTTTTTGCCTTTGCTCAAAAACTCTAATTATTCTGACTTCTATTAACTGTATTTGTTGGACAGGTCGAAATAATTCCTGTCCGAACTCAATTTTTGATTCACATAGTTAGACATTCTGCCGTAGCACCTCAGTTACAGTATTACATGGCCGTAGGTAATTTTTTTGTTTGGTGACCAGGGAAATAAAAGGTAATGAATATCTGATAATTCGTCAGTAAACTTCTAAATGGTTAAAATAGTTACTTCAAACTATATTTTTTATTCTGACCATAAAATTTCCACCTTGAGCAAATGTCTGAAAAATGAAAATTCTGAAAGATAGAAGTATTTTAGATGGCCCCAGTGACTTCTACTTATCCAGACTGCGCTATAATTAATTACATGGTGCTACAGCATCTTTTTTCTGGAGTGCATTGTTAATTTTTTGTTCTCTTCTGTTGTTGAACACTTATCTTGACCTTCTTGTCTCAGCAAATATTTTTTTAATTAATGTGTTCTCGCCTAACCTCTACACCTCACGGTAGAAGGGGAACGACTAAGTAAGTAAGTGTTCTCGCCTGGATTAGATTTTCTTTCTTTTTTTTTTTTTTTTTTTTTTTGGCTTTCAAAACTGCTTCTTTATTGTCAAACAGGAAGTGATGGTGTAACATTTGTGGCAAGAATTCTTGCTGAAACCAGTGTGACTGAACTTAGCTTGAGGTGAGTATTTGCTAGCCTGCACTTTGAGCTTAGAGGTATTGAAATTTATGATGAGCATAGGAAATTGAAGCTAGAGGCGGGTATACTTGCACTTAGAAGAGAAAACTGTATTTAGAAAAGTCACGGAAACGTCTTGGGGAAAGGCATGGCTTATTCTTGAAACACTGAAGACAATTGTCTGTACACACAACCAGTATTTCCCTGTTAAGAAGTAAAACTGCATGAAAGCTGCAAGTTGTTTGGTTTGGTTTGGTTTTAAGGAATCCTTATCCGAGAAGGCTAGGCATCCGATCTCACTACCCATGAGACTGGGGGGAGTATGACATCAATAGGACCACTGGTTCTGAAAAAAAGTTTCCATAAATTATATTCCCTCTTCTGGGAATCAAACCTGGTACCTCTAGAGTTCGAGGCGGACGCCAAACCTCTTAGCCACTCCGAATCCAAGTTGTATTAAACCCTATCCAAATGTTTTACTCAGTACTTCAGTTGTGAAAGTTCCTTGTTTTTATTTTCTCCTTTTCTTATTCAACTATTACAGTTCACATGAGTGGTGTTTTATAGTCTGGTTACATCAGTTGTCATCATCATATCATAACTTAGCAGCTATGAAGCTTTAACATAACCAGTCTCTTGTCCTGATGACTGACTTGAATGTCTGTATGTTTCAGTCCAACTTATATCACAGTTCTCATTTTGCCTGTTTGCCTTCATTCTGCCTTTTCTTCTGCAACTAAAGGATCGTGCATCAGTTGAGTAGTTAACTGTTGTTATTCGACTTGTGCATTAACCAGTGTGTGTGTGTATGGGGGGGGGGTTATTTCCAGAGGTCTCTGAGGAGACAAAGAAAGAATAGGGCTACCATTCCCTAAGAGACACATCATAAGAGACAATTAATATGAAGTTATGCTTGAGGCTGCCAATCTCATCGTGTAAAACAAATGACCACAGAAGCTGCTGCTGTCAGAGCACATTAAAGCCTTGGTACAGGCTTCCTGAGGACCAGCTGTAGTGGTGGCTCCATGCTCTATAGGGAGCAAAAAAAAGAATTGATGAGGTACCATTGGTTATTGTTATTCAGAATCGACATCATTGCAGTCCTAGCAAACCCATAGATGCTCAGTCTCCCTCAGCAAACGTTGAAGGGTATGAATGCTAATTGTTCCTGTTTCGCGTTGGTTGTATATACGCCAGATGCGTCGTCTGATACGTTCATCCCTGCCAGTCTTACGCCTAATGCCAAACTCCCTCAGTCTTAGCCTTGATGATTCATCAATTGCAGTGTCAATCTCTAATAGGTGATCATTAATTGTCCTCAGTATCTCTCCCTTGTCCATATCCCATGCACCTGCTATAGGTGCTCATGAAGCTAGTCTATCAGCTCTTTCATTACCATTGGCTAAAAACAATAGAAATTTACTGGTCTGTTGAAGACAAGCTTAAAACAGTATTGTTTTTTTATTGTCGCAGGAGGAATGAAATGTCTAAAGCAAACATTTGCAACATCTTAAAGTCTGGTGCAGTTATTATGAGGAAGAGACGGCCCCTTGACGTATTAGACCTACGAGGGAATTCTTTTGTAGAAGATGACAGAGTTGAGCATAAAGCTTTGCTTGAGGATATAGCCAGACATGTATTTGTCGACCCAAACTGCTCAAGATAACTGTGGCTGACAGTACATGCATCATTCCTTTCACTGCCTGCCATGCATCAGTGGTTCATCTGCAGCCTGGCAACCTCAGAATCTAACTGTATTTTGAGAATAATATTTGTTTGAACTTGAAGATCCCCCAAGTATGTTTGCTAGTACCAGTTTATTATGACATAACATGGAAGATAAAAGAATGTTACTACCGAATGTCAGGGACAGAGTAGCCAAGTGTTTCAGCTAGTAATAATTTTTTTTTTTCAGACAGAGCAAACATAAAACAACAAAGATGGACTAGAAACTAAATCTGAGAAATTTAACTGATCTCAGTTGCAGGTTTCAGCTTTTTAAAATAGGTAGTCATCAGTGATGTCATGATTGAAGTCAATTCTGAATGTTGTCATTGACTCCTGCTGTTACTAAGATTAAGTTAATTTCAGCAATTGAAGCATTGGTTTGATCTGTGAGATGGGATATCTTTCCATGAAAGCCTGAATGACCAATTCCACTTTGTAACTTTTTTAACTTTAAAAAAAATTAAATATGCGCCCCCCGCCCCCCCCCCCCCCCCCCTTTTTTTTTTCTCCACTGTTGTCTTGTCTTATTCCTTCTCACTTTAGTGTCATTCATTTGTTGTTCCCAATTTGATTTGATAAAATTGAAGGAAATTAGACAACGGCTGAAGTTTTGTAAATGTATACAGTGCTAAGTACCATAGTGCTGACGGCAGAAAGATAATATTTCGGAAAGCCACGATAGCCGGTAACTGCTGAAGACTGTTACGTCTACTCTAAGATTATAATAGGTAAGGGTAAAGGATCCCGTTTACACGCCCATTGAGGCATATTGGGAATATGGTGTTAAACCCATATTTTCTCGACCATCGGCACACTAGGGGTGATGTGGCCAGCATCACGCCGGCCGCCTTTATCTTCTCAGAGTTGCTCTGGTACCCAGTTGGGGCTGGGTCGACTATAATATAAAAGATTATAATACTAAGACATTAATATTACTGTAGTACCATTATTTAAGAGTCATTTTAAAAGAAAATGTATAATTCTTAAATATCTCTGAGATGGAACCTTCCTTGAAGATGAAGAAAAAGAAAGCTTAGTAAATCAAAGAGATAAATAAATATTGGTAATTAACAGGCACTTGTTGGACAAAAAGGAGAACACCAGACAACAAAAAAGAAATATAAGTGATAGGCTTGTGGGGAATCGAACCAGCCATGGTTATTCTCACGACACCTACACAACTATGATATATAGTACTCGCGAACGACCCAGACATTTAAAGACTCAATCACTAATATAACTTTCCTATCATCAAGTATAAACCAAATAAAGGCTGAAATACTTGTTTCTAGTAATGTGTAGAGGAAGATGAAAAACACAGACTAGACAGGTAGGTTAAATTCACGGATTGGTGAACACTTGAAAAAATAATGAAAGAAACCTGAGTCATGTGAGTAGTAAATAAATATAGGTAATTAACAGGCACTCGTTGGACAGCAAGGAGAACACCATACAAAAGAAAAGAAATATAAGTGATAGGCTTATTGTTAAAAAGCAGAACTAGTTTATTCATTTGCCAGTTGTTAAAAGAGTTCTCTGTTCTTACAAAGTGTGCTTTTGCAATATATTATTAAACATCGAACGATACTCATTTCAATATGTGAAGTTGATTTGTTTCTTGATCAATTACTTTGAATTTGCGAGGCACTTCATATTATATCATTTTTGGTATGTTTTTCTAAGCAAGCACAGGTAGTCTAGGTTTATGTTCAAACAGTAAATTAAAACCCAAATCTGGCAAGTAATGGTCCACAAGAAAACCTCATAGGACGTTGTAATGACGATTCTCAAATTGTATTTACTTTAACACAGTTTATGTTCAAACTGTAAATTAAAAGCCAAATCTGGCAATTAACGGTCTACAAGAAAACCTCATAAGACGTTGTTATGACGATTCTCAAATTTTATTTACTTTAACACAGTGATTGAACATGGACTCAGCTCCATTCCATAATATGATAAGTGATTAGTTCAGTAGAGCGTAACATCCGTCCATTCCTGGTACTAAGATGCACACTTTCCTTGTCTGCCATTACTGTCAGAATACTGCTTCTTTAAGTATATAGTATTACACACCGATTTGCTACGGCAATGTATCATACTTATCCTAAGTTCTCCTACCTTATTTATATATACATAACACAGCAAGTGGTAAAGACCACGTAGACTTTCAGGGTTCCTGCCTTACAAAAAAACACTAAGTATACAGATTAACATATCTGTAAGTGGCTATGTCACGTTCAAGAAAGGACGCTTCCAAATGCCACGATGTGGTAAGCAGACTGACTTATTCTGTTCAGTCCCAGTCATATCTAGCAACCTTCAAACGTCTTGCCAATTTCACATAATTTCATGTAAACAGAAGGGAGTGCAGAATGATGGGAAAACCTCAATAAAAATTAATCAAAGTTTTTACAAACCGCAAAGCAAACCCCCAACACTTACCTGGAATCGAACCAAGGACTATCAAAAATGGCACCATCGCCTTGCTGTTAAACAAATGTCACATGTTTCCCCTCTTTGCACACTTTCCTCATATTTTCCTTTTTTGACAGTTCTTCTTAACCTTTTAGAGGTCCTGCTCCCCTTTACAGCATCTTGTGAAGCCTCGAACCCATTCATTTTCAAGCTTACAAAATATGCTAGAAATGCACACACACACAAAATACAAGTATGTCTGTTACATGAAATGAAAAGAAAAATATTTTATTTATATATTTAATGCATGTAGTAAGCATGGAAAAAGGGAAACTAGTCATTAGAGACATATGATTTTGAGTGATTTTATGAGTAGTTTCCAATCTATTTTTATTTAGCTGTAGATATGTGACTAAGGTTAGGTATTGGGTTAATGTTGTCAAAATATTTGAGTTCTGTGTATTATATTCCGTGTATGAAGATCAGCCTTCTGTTTTATTATTATTATTATGTATGTGTGTATATATATATGTGTGTGTGTGCGCGTGCGTGCGTGCGCTCGCATACAGCTTTTTATGTTTAAGTGTGGGGATAATTTTATAAATATATATGTATGGATATTTTTTTACATTTGATATTTCCTTTGTTTGCACATAAATTTTTAACAAAATATTTATTTTAAAAATTAGGAAATTAAGTAAACACTGAAGCATGTAGTACTTTAGAAAAAAGTTTTCACGCTGCCTTGATTATGGAAAATACATTTATATTGTAACTCTCAATATAAAATGTCTTAAAGCCAAAATAGAACAAGTTACAACATTAGCTCATTCATGAATACCAGACTTTTTAAGTGGGAAATAATACATAAAAACATAGACAAAGAAGGTAGGTACTTAAGTATTATATATAAGCAGCGAAACGATCATACAGAAGTGCATTTATAAGTAAATGTTAATACCTTAGCAATAACAGCACATCGGCCAGTATTTTTTTTCCACAAGTTGTCTGATGTTTTGACTCACCTCTGTAAAGGACAACACATTATGATGGGAAAAGATTTTAACTGCATCCTAAACAAATGTAGACCTGTCACGAAGAACCGTACAAAGAAAAATGAACTGTGCTAATAGTCAACACACACAAGGAGACATACCTGCAAAACTTTTTAAACTGCAAATAGAAACAAACATCCAGAAGTAAGAGAAATAACACATGCAGACAAAATGCAAGCTTTTGAAAGTTCTGTCATATTACATGTAAAAAGATTTTTTTTTACTTTACAGCTACATTGTAAGGAACAAGCAACGTGAATTAAACACTCCTAAATTCAAACACTATAAAGTAATTTTAATAACTTTAAATGTAATGACAGCAAATGACACCATTACAGGTTCCCAAAATGGAAATTTCATAATCACATAATTACAAAATAAATTCTGTCACATGGTCTTAGAGGGGAACCCACTGTCACAAAGTGGATTTTAGACTAGAGGTTGCCTAAATATAGAGACAAGACACTAGTGGGAAGAAAGTCTTAGAAGATAGATTTTAGATGAAAATGACAGTGACTGTGGAAAGATGAGACTATTGGCGTCAAGGGCGAGAACCTAGATTGACTCTCCCTTGCCACTTGTGACTTATTAGATAGCTATAGCCCCACCACCTCTTACTACCCTAAGGAGATAAGGTTTAACTAAACACCACAGACACACTACACAGACTATATATATATATATATATATATATATATATATATATATATATATATATATATATATATATATATATATATATATATATATATATATACGTACAGGAATAGTAAAGTAAGTGACTGATCCAGACTAAAGTTTAAATAGTTTTTATTTACACCACAAATTCAAATAACATACATAAATAAATAAAGTGCGTGTTCACACACCTGAAAAAAAGAACAAGAACAATTAACTTGATTTGTAATCAATCCCAACCCTTCACCCACGAGTTTCAACCTGTATGGGAAAAAAGAATTAACGATTAAACAAACCCACACTGAACTTGGTGGGGTCTCGGATTTCGAGCCTCCACTCCAAACTAGCTATTCTAAATTATAATTTTAACACCACTGTTCAGCTGTAGACCCTATGAAATGTCTACACAATCTCTGCAGGACTACTTTTCTAAACAGCCTATACTGCAGCTCCTGAACACTGCTCCACAACTAACTTCCTCAATAAAACTTCAGAAGCTGTCCTCTGCTATGATTTTATAACTCTTTAACACTTCTGACTCTCCACTCTAAAGCCTTCCGAAGGAATTGTAACCCTATTTCCCTCCACTAATTTTTGCTGTTGATGACTTGGGCTTTAGACTCAGTGACTCTCTGACGTGACTGTCATCTTCTGAGGATCTGATGAGTGGCTGGTTAGGAAAAGTAGGTTTTCCCAATCTCTTTTCCATGGTACTGATAACGGGTCTGGTTCGCTACCACCATATGTGATAGCCAAAGGTGGAAATTAGATTTCAAGGCTTTATTATGGCCTTCTGAAGCACTTGGCGACGCGCCAATAATGATGTGCTTTTAGTGAGCTTAGAGCTCCTGATTGTTGAGAACCAGTTCCAGCTGAAGATTTTTCTCTTCACTGCAATGGAACTTTTCGGTTCTTTCACCTCTGGCGATATCTCGAGCACTCTGCTCCTGAGATGACAGATTTTGCCGTTGGTACTTGTAAGGGCCTGTTTCAACCCTCCCTTTGAGCTGTGAACTGCTGTAGACAAAAATAATACAACATATGTACCACACATCAAAAATTACACATCTTTAACACCTAACTCCCATGAATACATCCCTGTCTATCCCTTAAATCAATACAGCTCCCTCTCTATTGTCGCACAAGCGAAACGTAAATATTACCTAACCCCGGGTCAACTACCCCGCAATTCCCTCTCTATCCCATTTCAACGTAACCATCGGTCTGGTAATCAACTCCCAGACCGGCTGACCTAAATCTTTTGTTACACCTAGGCTAGCCCCAAGTCACAACAATTCAAACTTTAGGGCTAAGATTAATTATATAAAACGAACTCTAAGTTATGGCTTACCCAGTCGAATTTCCCAATTACGAGCAAGCTAGCGTGGCTTGAATTCACGGCTGTAATTTTCTGAAGACAAAGGACCCGCTAATCAATTACTCTATTATTTATTACAAGAAAAAGAGGCCAGCGCCCACGCCATACGTCATAGCGTGGCTTTGTTCTCAGACCAATGATCGCGCTGCATTTCAATAAAGTTTGACCCTGGCCATTCAAAATGGTAAACATATTATTACTGCTAGCGCACGTCCTCAGATTGCGTCACGTTACAGCTGCCGCGTGAGTAAATTTAACTTTGATTCGTTGAAACACCAGTATTACGTACATGGGTAGAGGCCACTACCCCCATCCCCCGTTTAAACAAAGAACGACCGCAATTATTTTAACAAAGCAAAATACGACTACTAGAACGAAATTACTACAGAGAAAAGCACTGGTGCAAATCTGTACTAAACTGCAGTAATCCCTATGGAAAAAAATGCAATTAATTCACTACAAAAAGAGACTAAACTCCGCTACTATTCATAGAGAAGAAACATGGGGCGGGTAAGATACAACCCCACCGTAATCCCCTCCTGAAAAAACCATTTATAATACAAGAAGAAGAAACATGGGCCTGCTGTTGAAAAAAGAAATTACAGTACAGTATCACACCCACTTACTTTTAATTTTGTTACCAAATACATTAAATAGCAAAAAATAAATGTTCCACCCACTCTATTGCATGGAATAAAAGTTGATGGCCAGAAATAGTTACTATGTCAATGTTGTTTTGTTCCTTTATTGGTGGATTTGTTGATTAATGTGTTTATGAAAGATAAGCAAGTAACCGCCAAAACACGATGAGTTTGGATTAAAGCGTGCTCTTTCTGCAGCATGTCCTGTTGATATCACTATTGCTTCATTAGATTTATGTAGTCGGGCTTATCTTAATTCATTTGCTATGAAGCCACAGAGCTAGCCTTAAAAAATGATAGGGAGAGAAGTGAAAGAAAACCAACAGAAAGAAATTTGGCTAATTAATTAACAGCTTTTTTTTCTCACAACATTTTTCTGTAAATGTATGAATATCTTTTAAAATCTTGCATTGGCACATTAAAAAAATTAACACACAACAAAAGATTTAAAAACACCTTTTATTACTCCATTTCTAAATCACTATTTTAAGGAACATCAACTTGGGCAAGTAAATCGACCAACGTAACAATAATGAGACTGAGTTTGTCATGAATGCTATATTTTTTCAGTGTCAAATAATTATTATTTGCTTGAATATGTGTTTAAACATCATCTGACATCGCAGCTCATGCCACCCATTTATTATATTTGGGATCCTGGTTTATGCTGGCTGTTTCTAACACTGCATTTTTTTTCTGGCATTCTCTGTCCCTTATATCTAATACGCAATAATATTCTTATAATTTAAAATTAATTAATTAATTCTTAAAATTTAAATTTAGTTACTTTATAATATGCACTACAAGACGAAATAGTTAAGAAAAAACAAGAGACATTGCCTGGCATCTTCTGTCCTTCAAGGTTAAAAAGCAATAACAGTTGTTAAATGTAAGGTAAATGTAAAAAATGAAAGCTTTACCTGCAGCAAAGAGCTTTGATTAATTGGAAATCTAAAGAACAGATGTGGACTAAGTTTTGTCTAAGAGACATAAGACTGATAAATTAAACGGCTTACTAAACATTAATCAGTAAGTGAAGAGGTAAACAGTACATACATAATAACAAGACAAATAATTCTACTAAAGTGGTTGGAACATTTCCATAATATCTAAGGCCAATATTAATAATCTGATCATTAAAAATAAATTCCGTTGGAAAAGAAACGAAAAAAAATTTATATTTTTAAATATTATTTATTTTAAGGTATAATTGTTATAAATGTTTAAAGAATTGCAAAAGAGATAGCTTCTGTCACGCTATGGGGACCCCCCCCCCCCCATACACTTCCATATAGAATATTTCCGGGACCCAGGAAGCTGCAGACAGCTATCACTTGCACGGACCAGAGTGGTGGCTAAGTCAGAGCTATTAAATTAATATTTTGCTGAATCACCTTCAGCTGGGAGCTCATAAAATACGAGTCTAAACATTTTTTTCGCAGAAGGAGTGGAGAATAATAAGTTTGTAGCAACTTGAATTTACTACACTATTTTTGCTAATTATAACCCATCAAGGGTTGAATGGAATACTTTGTCTTTTAAAAAAAGGGGGAGGGAACTGGTCATTATATGCATATAGAGAGTGCTTTTATGAGTAATTTCCAGCTTTTTTTTCATAAAGCTGAAGACATCGTACAAATAATTCATTTGAATATAAACCGCACTTTTTTCGAAACTTTATGAAGATTGATATTTTAAGAACAATATATTCATAACTGACCTGTGTTGTTATTGGGTGTCTCTGAAGAGACAAAGAAAGAATATGCCTACTGCATCCTCAGGCATGTCGTTCAAGGCAACTAATATGAGATTGTACATACGGCTGGCAACCTCATCATGTAAAACAAATTCAACATAACTCACCGCTGCAAAGACATGTGAATGCTTTGTGCAGACTTCTTTCAAGGGGACCAGCTACATTGGTGGCTCCATGCTTTATAAGGAATGCAGAGGAAATGTATGATGATGATGATATTCATAACTATAGAATGACATAGTAATAATTGTAAAGTTATTTAAAATTGTATGGTAAATGTTAACAGATATGAAAATTTAGCAGTATATGTCTGATAGTAATCATGATTTTACTAGATTAATGAGCGGCATTAATGGGGCTGCTTCTTTTCAGTTATGCTTGAGAAAACATTATTTAGCAGCGTGGATACTGTTCAGTACTGAATTCACGTAGTCGGTGTTCTAACTATTTTATAGAAGTATATTTTAGTTATGTGTATAGTACTGCGTTTATGATGATTCACCGTTGGTATTATTATATATCTGGCATGTCGCGCACTCCTAGAAGTTAAGTCGCGCACCCCCAGGGTTGTTACTATTTGATTAGACCGGTAAACGAAACACTGCAATGGTTTAAAGAGAGAGAGAGAGAGAAACTTGGTAAATAAAAAACTGCAACTGTTTTTTTTTTTAAATAAAAAAAAGAGACTTGGTAAAAGAAGATCTGCAGTTGAAAAAGAGGCATCCAATATGAAACTTGATATACTGGGAGTGGTAAGATTATTCGACACAGTCTATATAAAAAGAGACTAATATACGCTTATACACTCAGGAGGAGAAAAAAATGAAACAGTAGGAATGTTAATAAAGAAGGAATTAGAAAATATGGATACTGGACACACAATGACAGACTGGTGTTACTGGGAATGAGAGCAAAACCATTTGACATAGCAATCTTACAAACATATGCACCAACTAAAGAACACAGCAAAGAAGAAATAGAGGAATACTATGAAGAGCTACAACATACACTTAAACCAGTAAAATCTACAGATGTGATGATAGTAATGGGTGATATGAATGCAAAAAATACAAGAAAATAGTAGGACAGTACGGATTGGGAAAAAGAAATGATAGAGGAGACAGACTTATCCAGTTCTGTGAAGAAAAACCAACTGGTTATATGTAACTTCTTTTTTGAACACCACCCAAGGAAACTAAACACATGGAAAAGCCTAGGAGATATAACAAGAAATCAAATTGACTTTATCTTGATAACACATAGATTTAAGAACAGTGTCAGAAGAGCAAAGACACATCATCGCGCTGACATAAATTCAGATCACAATCAGGTCGTCATCAACATAAATATTAGACCTTGAAAGAACAGGAAACAGAAGAAAAGAGTACATACATGCCACATGATATGGTTTACCCATAATCTGTACAAGGTGTTTGCATTTTCAGATGTGTACACCCTGTACATAATTTCTGTACAGGTTTTCTAACCCATTCCCCTTATTACTGTGTCTCAGAGTTCTTTTATAAGGTCCTATTGAACACAGGATTTCCCAGTCTGTTAGTGATAATTAAGCACAGAAATAGACTAAATGATGACACCATCACATTATTTTTACAGTGTAAAATAAATTCAGACATTTATTGTTTGGGTTTTAAAATAAGTGAAGACCTGCTTTAAAAGGCAAAGTCTCCATGCCTCATTTATAATGCAGCCCACTGTAATTGAAAATATTTTTACACGAATGAACTCTTTCGATCTGTTTTTTTTTTTTTCAGTCTTTGTACAGGTTTTGCGGGTCTTTGTACAGGGTTTTGGATTTTTTGTAAAGGTTTTTCATCTCCAAGGTGTGGCATGTATGAGAGTAACCACAGATAGAAATCAGCACTTAAACAACCAGATTGTAGTGGATTTGATGGTTTTGTATGATGGTGATATTACTAAGTGTGATGCATGAGGTCAGCTGTGAAGGCTTCTGAGATAAAATGTAGCTGTGAATTGTCAGAAGGCCCTTCTTGCTACCACTACGACCTCACACCTATCTTTTTTTACTAATGAATGTGGCTACGTTAAATGTCTAGGGTAATGATATGTAATGTGTTGTGGTAGTTTACATACACACACACAGATATTTACTAAGTCCAATAATATTAATAAATGTTATAATACACTGAACTAACTCAAGTGTGTAAAAATTGGATAGTAATTTTCTTACATTTATTTGTTCTGAACCAAGGTTTTATTTTGGCCAGAACATATGAAAGGTTTAGCAATTATGAAAGAAATGCATGAATATTACATAATAAATGCAAGGTGTGTACATATATATGTTACTAGACTAGTTAATATTATTACTGTGTATAGTTGTAATCTATTTGGGAGAACACTTAATGGATGTGCTGTTGGGGTGGCCTCATCACTCCCTGTCTATGGTGACTACACATTGTCCAGTTATTTGATGGAAATTTATGGGTGTGTTAGCAAATAAGTTGAGTTGGTGAATTCTCAGCAGACCAGTCGCTCACGTAACTTGAAGGTGTAGCTCTGGTGCTGAGATCTGGTGGCCCCACCTCTCCGTGCTTGGGGGCAATATCAGAAGTCTGGTGGCCCCACCTCTCCGTGCTTGGGGGCAATATCAGAAGTTTGGTGGCCCCACCTCTCCGTGCTTGGGGGCTATAATAGGCTGCTCTGACAAAATGTTACTGCACGGGTCCACTCTTGTAATATTCAACAACTCATTTGACACCGCATTGGTGCCAACTGAAACTCACAGTTCTGCAATCAAAGTATTAGTCATGTGTCAGAATTCCATCCTCTAACCATTTCTGGACACAACACTACACAACAACAACACCACATAGACGGGTCAGATCTTTCTGACCAAACAACACATCTTACCAAGTTGGTTTCACATAGGATAAGTTCTCCCAGACTACGTATTCTGAAATATGTTCATTAGCTTCCTGCCATAGAATAGGATAGGTGATATGTTCCACTGATCTCAACACTTGATCTGTCCTTCATAATCCTTGCTGGAGTTTATGTATTTTATTTGTCTCTAGACCCTGAACTGGGGCGGGGGGGTCTAGAGCGAATCCTTACTTGTTGTAAGGGACAGATTATGCTATTGCAGTATCAAATCACTCGAAACCTTAAACAAATATTAAAATGTACAAAGAAATAATTTCAGTCTTACCAGAATTATGAATATAGAACACAGTTAAATGCTAGCAAAACTCAGCTGAGCTGCTGGCCTTAGGATGGCGTCCCTCTAAATATTTCAATAGCTTCTGGGAATTACACCACTTAATAATTCACTGTGTCTACTAGGACAACTTATAATGAATGGCACAAAATGCGCGTCTGAGCGCCGATAATATATTCATCTATGGCCAATCACTGCCTTTTCTTTTTCAAATTCAAATATCCTACCAAAAAAGTCATTTCAGTCATACCTCAGTCAAGTATGCCTTATTGTCTGTTGGTCCGTCCGTCTCTACTTGCGTTTCACAAAAAAACACACTTGTTTTTTTAACCAACTCTGCCTTCCCCTACACAATTTTGCCTTGGTTAATTTTGTGACACAGATATAAAACAAAAATATCTTGTCGATGTTAAAAATAAGTATGAACAGTTACTGACAGAAAGCATGGAACAATACAGAAGAAAAAGTAACCACAAAATCCGAATGTTTCAAAACAAGTACACAATCAGCAAATTCAAATTTACCTAACAAGGAGTTTAAGAAAAATCCTACTTAGATGACAGATGACATCTTGAATGAAACGGCAAATAGAAAGAGCAAATACACTTCAAAATATAAAACAATAAACAACGAAATACGTACTATGTGTAGGCAAGCAAAAGAACAGAGGATAGAAACAAAATGCAAGGAAATAGAAGACATGAAGGCAAAGCATATGACAAGGGATATGCATGAAGAAATAAAGAAATTATCAAATAAGTCGAGGTTTGCCTAAGGAGGAGGCTGTATCAAGAATAAGAACGGTGTAATCTTACTTGATGAGAAAGACGTATCAAACAGATGGGCAGAATACGTAAAAGAACTATTCGAGGACAACAGAGGTTAAAAAAAAACCATCACCAGATTATAATGAAGGCCCAAAAATTCTCAGATCAGAAGTATGAATGCAATACATATGTTACAAAAAGGAACATCGGCAGACATGAATAACATAAAAATCGAAATGATAGAAGCCCTGGAGAGCTTTGGTATAGATACAATCACAGATCTGTGCAACGATACATACAATACATGATATATACCACATGACATGAAGACATCAGTCTTTATAACATTGCCCAAAAAACCTAACGCAAAAGAATGTTCAGACTTCAGAACAATCAGCCTGATGAGTCGTGCAATTAAAATACTGCTCAAAATGATACAGGAGAGAATAAAAAGTAAGATAGACAGCGACAGATATAGGAAATGCCAGGACTGAACATCAGTGGAAGGTCAATAAACAACCTTAGATATGCAGATGATACCGCGTTGTTAGCTGATAGTGAACAGGAGTTACAAGAACTAGTGAAGTAAGTAAACAGCATAAGTCACGAATATGGATTGGACATTAACATCGAAAATACAAAAACTATGATAATTAGCAAAACAGACGATAAGCAACATTAAAGATAAGCATAAGTGGGAAAATCCTGGAGCAAGTCAAGAGCTTCTCATATCTTGGTCATATAATAACAGAAGATGGCAGATGTGAAACAGAAATTAAGAAGAGAATAGAAATGGCCAAAGCAACATTCAACAACATGAGACAAATACCAACATCTAAACAGTTAACTCACACATTAAAACTGGGAATCATCAAGTGTTATATATATTCTTCATTACTGTATGGTGCAGAAACATGGACAATGAATAAGCATTTGGAAGAAAGAATTGAGGCTCTTGAGATGTGGATATATAGAAGAATGGGGCGTATCTCATGGAAAGAAGAAAACAAATAAGGAGGTCCTAGACAACCTAGGAACGAAAAGAGCAAATGAAGATCAAAATTAGCTAAAATATTTTGGCCACATACAAAGACATAACACCTTGCAGAAGACCATAATAGAGGAGAGAGTTGAAGGCAAACGTGCAAGGTGGAAAGATAACATCAAGAGACGGACAGGAAAGAGTCTATCAGGGTGCACCATCAAGACAAGAGACAGAAGACGTTGGGGATCCATTACAGCCAGCATTCGTTGTGGAGATGACAGCTGATGATGAGGAATTGTAAAATTAAAACGTTCTCTAGACAAGACGAAACAAAGTCACGGAATGGAAATTGGGAACTTTTAGATCATTGTACCAAGCTCTGAAGTTTGATTGTGTAATTTTATAAGCAGATAACATTAAACAGAATATTGGGAAATATGATTTATATATATATTGACAGTACAAAATCTGAAAACAAGTGTGCAAGTCTAGTAAGTAGAATACAGATAGTCATCAGGCTTCTTATCTAAATCAACAAGTTCATACGTAAATCTGGCAAACATTAAAGCGATGTTGACAACATCCGCTTGCATGTATTACAGAATTATGAAGATCAAGAAACTGGAGTCACGGCGAAATAAAAGGATGGGATAGATGTGAGACTGCAAGAATTATGTTAACCGTATGTGCCTGGGATAGTCATAATTTTCTCTTCCCCACGGGCCACAACAGATTGAGATACCATCTATTCAACAAGCTAAAGATAGGAACTACCAATGAGTGTAACTGTGGTACTGATAAAATGACTGCTGAACATCTGTTCGTTCGTTCGTTCTTTCGTCGACTATATTGTTTTTATACCCTGTTAACCAAAGAGGTTATAATTGGGGTATGTTGGGCGTGATGCTGACCACATCACTCCTAGTGTGCCGATGGTCAAGAAAATATGGGCCTAACACCATATTCCCAATATGCCTCAATGGGCGTGTAACGGGATCCTTTACCTTTTACCTTATATTGTGCGTTAGGTTCTTCGATGCTGGCCGGTTGTTAGTCCTGAAAAGGACTGGTCCTAAAAAGGACCACTAGCTGACTTTCTCTTCGTTGTTTGTCTGTTCGTGTTGACGTGGCGTGTTCCCAGTGTATTTCATATCCTGCCTCACTATCTGGCTTGTGTGGTTTTGTGTTTTTGCCCTCCTCGTTTCTGTTTCTTGTGTCTTCCTCTTCTCCTGTATCTGAAATAGCGCTTTTTCTATAACTGTTGGGAGTAGCTTTTCTAGCGTTTCCTCGATTACTTCTTCGTCTGATTGGTCGTTCGTTTTAATTTCTCGTGTGTTAGATGTAATTTCTTCAATGGCCATTCTTTCTGTCTCTATTCTTTTGAGTAGTTCTTCGTTACCCTCTTTCAGCTCTATCAGCTTCCTGACATTTTCTACCTGCTGCTGAATTCTTTTCATGTCTTGGTGTATTATTTTCATGTCGTTTATGAATTGGTTCTCGCTTTCCGAGCTATCAGGGATTTCCTCACATCTGGCAGTTAAGGCTCTGTTTTTGTGTGGCTGACGCTTTTCTCTCCTTTTGCAGTTGTTGTTTCAGATCTCTCACCTCAGTCGTGAGCTGTCTGACCTGTTCCGTTAGGCTGTCTTGGCGTCTTTTACCTAGAGTACTTGCCGTCACTCTGTTTTTTGCCTCTTGATACGATACCCCCTTTCCAATGGCCACTGTAATTATTTGCCTTGTTTGTTGGTATTCGGGACACCCACAGTATCGTGTAGACCGAAAGGGAGGCATCAAAGAAGGGTTGGCCACTCGAAAAGCAGCAGCTAGGAGACTTTTTCAGGCCATAAATCGAGGATTCCTCAGCAAGAGAGAGGTTGGTAAGAAAACGAAGATGGCTTTATACCGCTCCACTTATGTCCCAGTCTTGACATATGGATGCGAGTCATGGGCAATGACTACAACCCACAAAAGCCAGATCCAAACCTCAGAAATGAGGTATCTGAGGAAGGTGGTTGAAGTAACAAGAAGAGACATGGTCCGCAACCAGACGATACGTCAAGGCCTAAAATCCCACCCCCTGTAGATCCAAGTAGAAAAGTCCCAACTAAGATGGTTTGGCCATGTCTGCAGAATGGGAGAAGATCGGCTACCACGACAAGCATGGGAAACAAAGAGCCAGGGATCCAGACCCCCAGGACACCCAGAGTCCGCTGGGAGGACAACATTAGACAATCTTTGAAGGACCGAGGACTAGAATGGAACCAGGCCAGGAGAAAGACAGCCGATAGGATAGTCTGGCGCTCTCTCTTCCAAAGCTCTACACCTCACGGTAGAAGGGGAACGACTAAGTAAGTAAGGTACGATACCCCCTTTCCAATGGCCACCGTAATTATTTGCCTTGTTTGTTGGTATTCGGGACACCCACGGTATCGTGCTTCGTGATTTCCGAGGCAATTGGGTACATTTTCTATTTTTGTTTGGCGCTTGGTAGTCGAGATCTTTTTTTGCCTTAGGGCAGTCCTTGTATTCGTGGCTGCCCGCACAATATCTACAGACCGTCTCTTTTCTGCACGTGTTCTTTGTGTGAGAAAATCCCTGGCACTTTGAACACTGCATCACTGGCTGGATGTAGTAAGGTGACCAGACGTCCCGGTTTTTCCGGGACAGTCCCGGTTTTCGACCATTTTTGATAATTTGTCCCGACTTTTTTTTCGATGCAATCCGGGACGCCAATTTGTCCCGGTTTTGGACGAATTTGCCAATTTGGCATAAATCTCAGATTTAAAAAAAAAAAAAATTATTATTCCGTGGCTGACGAGGGAATTTTTAATTATTAGTGAACTGGCGCCGAAACAGTTTTGTAGTTCCAATGTGATATTCGCAGTTATTTGAAATTTTAGGTAGTGGTAAAGTACCAAGATTTTGCGTACGGTATACGTTTATTTAATTTAAACGGTGAACTATTTGTGCATATTTTGTTATTGTTGTAAGAAAATGGTACCAAAGCGTAAATGCAGTTTCAATGAAGATTTACAAAAGGAATATCCGTTTATTAAAAAGAGTACATCAAACTTCAATGTACGATGCAATATATGTGCCTCCGGGTTTTCGATAAGCCATAATGGACGTGGTGATATTAAGAGCCACATAAGCAGTGAGAAACATAAGAGAGCCGTCGTTACAGCTGCATCAAGCTCGTCGTTAACCACTTTTGTCAGAGCTGATAAAATTGGTGACCAAGAAGAGCAATTAGCTGATATAGAAGGCGCCTTTGCATACCATACAGTGCTACACAATCACACTTTCAGGTCTATGGATTGCACATCAAAATTACTTAAGGTTACTTTAGAGCCAAAATTTGCATGTGCACGTACGAAAACAGAAGCCATTATTCGAAATGTCTTGGCACCCCATATTCTAAATGAGTTAAGGTGTGACCTAGAAAAGTCTACATTTATTTCTGTACTGACAGATGCATCCAACCACAAAGAATTCAAGATTTTTCCTTTGCTTGTCAGATACTTTGATCACAGTAATGGAGTGAAAATTAAAATATTAGAGTTAAAGTCATTGCCAGGTGAAACATCTGATATTGTAAGTAGTTTTCTTAATGACTGCATAACTGAAAATGGTTTAGACAGGAAAGTAGTTGGATTATGCGCAGACAACACAAATTCCAATTTTGGAGGTGCTGAAAGGAAAGGACAGAACAATGTTTTCAAAAAAACTGCAAGAAAACCTTGGACATGGTCTTATAGGAGTTGGGTGTGCAGGTCACTGTTCGAACAGCTGCAGATGTACTGCTTGTTGATGTCGAGCTCATTATTGCTAAAATTTATCTACTCTTCAAATCATACACAGTACGAGTTGAAAGACTCAAGGAGTTTTGCCAGTTTGTGGAAACAGACTTCCAGATGATCTTAGGTTATGCTCAGACTAGGTGGCTTGCTCTGCTGCCTGCTGTTGAAAGGGTTCTTCAGATGTTCCTGCCTCTAAAATCATATTTTCAATCTCAAGACAGATGCCCAGTTTTTATACAGACATTCTTTGAAAATCCTCTGAGGCATGGCTTGTTTTTGTTCACAGTCAGGCCTCTCCATTCCACGAAGCAGTGCAAAAAATAGAGGGACAGACGGTCACTGTGTTTGAAGTCATTGACAGCATCAACAGGTTGAAAACTATTTTGAAGTCCAAATTGGAAGACTGTTTTTTGTCATCAAGAGTTAAGCTAATCCTTGAAAAGCTGGAAATGGAAAGACTTCCAAAGGAGGATGTGAAAAAGTGTCATGCTAGCGTTTCTTCGTTCTATGAAACAGCTTTCAATTATTTGAATAAATGGACTGCAAAAACTTTTCAAGACCTAGAATCCTACAGCTGGGTAAAGCTGAACAGAATACCAATTTGGGCAGATATTGAGATATCATCATCACTAGTGATTCAAACATTACCTTCAGCCCACTTTACAGAAACTGAAATTTATGACGAATATGTCTATATGAAGCAGTTTGTTACTTCTCAGAAAATTAGTGAATGGAGTGCCAAAAAAACATTGCCACCACAACGTTGGATTGAAATGGTTTCCCACTTCAAAAACAATAATGTGACATTTTCAAATATTTTGAAGTTGGCAGAGTTTTTTTTCTGTCTACCTGGGACAAATGCTGCCACAGAAAGAGTGTTTTCTTTGATGAACAGCTTATGGGCACGTGATAAAACACAGCTAGGTGTTGAAACTTTGAAAGCTATGTTGACAACCAAAGTGAACTGTGAGGAAACATGTGTCGAGTTTTTTAAGATGCTGCTTGCAAAGAAGGACCTATTGATAAAAATCCACTCATCTGAAAAGTACAGTAACTCAGCTTCACCTTAAGTAAGGATTATTGATGTTTTTCTATCTTATTAGTTTAAGTAGTTAAACTTATACAGTAAAATGTATGTTATTCAATGTTATTCAAATGTATATATAAAATGTATATTATTTTAAATTGACATCAACTTGATTTTTCCGGGACATGTTCCGACTTTTGACCTTTTCTTTACCCTTTTGTCCCGATTTTTTGCATTGAAATAGGTCAAATCTACTATTTTGTCCCGGATTAGGGTTTTGAAAATATGGTCACCTTAGATGTAGGCATGTGTTCTTCGGGGTCTATTCTGAATAGTGATGCTTTCCGGAACTTTTTTCCCTTGTAAAGTCACTATTATCAGTCTGGTGTCTTCTTTGTTCCAGGACTTTAGCCTTTCGGCGTGTGTGATTCTGTACAGAGGGTTTTCGGCCTGGATGCAGCTGAGGGTCTCTGCGTCTGACAAGCTGGTGTCTATCCCTTTGATGTCTACTTTCTTGAATTCTATGTGGATTTCTGCTTGGATTTTGATCCGGTGTGGTAGCTGAAATTCTTTAGGCCCGGACGCCAGAGCAGTCATCAGCTATTTAGTCTTTTCCGTATCAATCAGGGCAAGTGTCACTCCCTGTTGGTGCCTTCTGATACTTATTATGTCTCGTTTGCCTACTACATTCTCCAGGACATTGATTACTTTGTCGTCCGGGAGTGCCCTGAGGCTGGCTTTTCCTCCAGACAACTGCGTAATTTTTATTTTGTGGTCTTGTTCCAGTTCCTTGTGAATGCTTTTCTGTAGTTCGCCTGAACGGCATCTCCCATCTGCCACCACTGGCCGTGTAACTGTCTTTAGGCTCGGTACCCTGTCCTCGTCTGTCTGCTCATGATTCTGCATCTTCTGATCACCGTGGGACACTTGGTTGTTCTCCATTGAGTTCCGGCTTATCTCTATGTCTGAAAATTGGTACGTCAGGAGCTACTTCTAATATTGCTTCTTGTAATGTTGGAGAGAGACTAAGAAACTCGTCTCCGTCTTCACGCATTCTGTATAGTGCGTCTATAATTGTCTCCGCGATATCTTCTGGGTCTAACTCGTTCAGTTCTGATGTTATTGTCCTCTCATCAGCAGCAGGCTGGGAGGTGACGTCTTGCTTTTCTGCTCTTCTGTCTTCCTCTTGTGCTTGTGCCGGTCTGTGTTGAAGAGTTGTCTCTTTCACCTCCTTCTTAGTGTTTGAAGGTGGGTCGGCTGTTCTCTCCGGGTGGCTGTTTATGGTTTTGTTATACTCATAGTTGTTGTTCAGCGCTGGTGGGCTGGTGTATACTTACTTTCCTCTTCTTGGCTCTTGGTTTATTTCGAACCATTTTGACTATATTGCGATCGGTGGAGGTATGCTGAACATCTGCTTCAAAGAAGCCCAACATATGAGGAACAGAGAAAGCGCATATGGCCGTCACCAGTACTATTCCTGGAAAAACTCTACGGAGATACAAACAGCCTCAAGCTAACCACTGCTTTCTTTGAAAATATTCAAGTAGACACAGAGGCGTATTAAGAGGGGTGCGATGGGGGCGGTCCGCCACGGGTGACAGCCAGGATAGGGGTGTTATCGGACACTATTAAGATAGTATTTACTGTTAAAAATGTACTTGCGCGTGTTTCTTTATAGGGGCAGGGGATATCGAAGGTAAGGACGCCTCTGAGTAGACATATTATGAGAGTGTACAAAGAAGAATCTTAAGAGACAAAATAATAGTAGCAGTCGGTGTAAAAAAAGAAGTTGGTTTAAAGCAGAACTTAAGCCGATCTCGTCTGCACAACACATTTTCAGGGAGCAATAATTGTAATATATCGCTCTTCACTGTCATCTTCGTACCTCGTAGGTTATTAGTCGCATTCGATAGTATGAGTAGAAAATCACTGTTACTATTACGTCTTCTTCTTCGATCCTTAACCACCGACCGTCAAAGCAGTCAGTGGCCATCACGCCTAGTGGCGTCTTGTAGGGCAACAACAAATTGATTCCACTTTGCACGGTCGGTGGCCATCCTTCGTACAGTGCCCCAACTCCGGTTCATTCTTTGCATCTCAGCCTCCACAGTCCTCCGCCAAGTTGTTTTTGGTCGGCCTCTCTTTCGCTTTCCTTCAGGGGTCCAAAGCATAGCTGTTCTTGTGATGGCATCGGGGTCTCTTCTGAGGACATGACCAACCCAGCTCCAGCGTCTGCCAGCTATGATGGTGTGCATGTCCTCTTGCTTGCTACGAGTAAGCAGATCTTGGTTGGTGATGGTATTCGGCCAAAAGATGCGGTGAATTTTTCTTAGGCATGTTGTGTGAAAAGAGGACAATTTTGACATTTCCTTCTCTGTGACTCTCCAGCATTCCGCACCATAGAGAAGCACAGAAAGCACGCAACTCTGGTATAATCTTAATTTTGTGCTTGTGCTGTATTGGGAGGACTTCCAAATGTTATTTAGGCTAAAGAAGGCTGTTCTTGCCTTATTCATTCTGATGTTGATGTCTTTGCCTGCCCCACCGTCTGGTGTTACTATGCTTCCTAGGTATGTGAAGGTATCTGTCTGTACCAGTTGCTGATTCCTTACTGATATGGGCTCAGGGTTGCTCACATTGAGCGTCATGACCTCAGACTTCTTTAAATTGATGTTCAAGCCCACCTGCTGGCTAAATTTATTAAGTCTATCCGTTTTTTCCTGGATGTGTTGATGTGAATGTGCCAGCAGTGCAATGTCATCTGCATATTCCAGATCTTCCAATGTAGAAAATGTAGTCCATCTTATTCCTCTTGGATACTATTACGTCGCCAGTCTGAAATCTCGGAGCAAGTCCAATAACCTGAATCAAAATGTTAAAAACTTATCAACCTTTTTTTCTTTTTTTTTCTTTGCGCTCCTAAAGAAAAATGGAGCCACCATTGCAGCCAGTCCCCTTGCTGGAAGCCTGCACCAATCATTGACATGCTCTTTCAGCACTAGCATCTGTGGCAATTGGTATTGCATGGTGAGGTTGCCAGCTCGATGCACAACCCCATATGAGTCACCTTGTACTGAGAGTGCAAGTCTTATTCTTGCCTTGTCTCTTCAGAGAACCACGGGTACCGTACCACACAGGGCAGAGAACCACGGGTACCGTACTAGTTTACTACACAGGGCAAAGAACTCATTGGTGGTAAAAGTAGTGCCATAGCAGAAACTGCAGTAGGGAAGTGAAGTGTTAGAGACTTCACCACGCGAGATCCAGTTTTTCTAACGAGGTGGGGGTGACCAGTTTCCTATCTCGCTGCCTTTGCCTTCCCTAACTCGATAGCAGAGCCAGGTACCAATGTACAGCTGGGGCGTGACTCTACCAGGTTTAAAACCCGAAACCAACTGCGCTGCGATAGGAAAGCGCTGTAACCTTTTCCCAATCATAATGTGGTACACCGTGTTAATGTGGAGCCGGGGGATTTTATTGTCTATTTAAAAACCAGAGTAAGTCACGAGGCCTGCTAGATGTACTTAACGTGTGGCAAGTGTGATATTGTGGAAGAGCTCACTTATACTTTATTTATAAGTCATGACTCCCAAGTGTAAGCCTTTTGTTGTTGTTTTTCTCTCCGATTACACTGGGTAATGAACTCAGTCCACTTGTCTGCCATTACTAAACTAGCTCTTTACTCCTGGTTTTGTCCATTCTGCCAACTTGAAGCACTTATGAACGTAACTATTTAGTTGTACATAAACATACTGTCCTCTGATTCTATTTCTTTCTTTCTTACTTGTTACCTGCAACATACCCCTTTATGCGTATTTTTTATTTATTTATTATTGTCCTTTTACGGTTACAGTTGTTTCGCTGCCAACACGAGGCCAATTTTTAATAAGAAAAACTATTCAGTTCAACCCTTGATGGGTTATAATTACTATATAAAGTGTAGTTAATTCAAGATAATAATTTTTATTTCCAATATCAAAATATGGTATCATCTCCCGCCCCCCTTTTCAACTTAGTCCAAATCGCACAATGGGATTGACGCCGGTGCACTGTGCTGAGATCCTCCTTGTGTGCTCTAAGGGAAGAGATCGGAGCACTGATGGAGTTGTCCGTGAGCAATGAAGAAAATCCTTAAAACCAAAGCAAATCAAATCGAGTAAAACAAGAGGCCGTTTCGGCAAGTCTTTTTAAGTGCCATTACCTTTTATTGTCCCTTCAGACACATTTGTTTCTCCTACGTCTTCTTCTACAGTTATGACGTTTGCTGTGAACCCTTCATGTCTCAATTCCATGACCAAGTCATGATATTTGGTCATTTTGAAAGGATGCTGCTGATAAAATCTGGATTCAAATGCCACTGAATTAATTATGGGGACTAGGTCAAAATCACTGCACTAAGGACAAACTAGGAGCAAACAAAAAAGATAACTTGATAAAAGTCCAAATAAAAAATAAGAAATAATATATTAATATTGAACCAACCGGGAAGACATGAGTTCGTGGGTGTGAAACTAATGCCCGACTAAATGGCATTACTTATCACGTGACAAGAGGTAGGCGTTGCCCGACAAATAGGCATGCTGGCGAGCTTGCAGTTGATCATCTACGTTCAGCATGTGGATAAAGGATGGAGAGATAGAGAAGGTGACTGTTGGAAAGCGGAAGAGTAAAAAATAAAGGGGTTGAGAAGAGAGCAGTTCGATAAATAAACAGCATTACAGTATATCTAAATCTTGTATTTTGACGTAAAACAGTTCAAAGAAGTAAAGAATGGGATTTTACATTATAGGAGCCAAGTAAATTAACTATGTTGAAATATGCCTCTACCCAGCCTCTGTTCTCCCCCCACCGTGCTTAAACAAAATTAATACTAGAAAACAACATTTCTTTCCACCCCTATAGTGTTTACTAACGTGTGAAACTGTTTTCTTAATTTAAAAAAAAAAAAGAAGATAAAATAAAATGCATGCACTTCAATAAAAAGAAAGTTCTTCTTTTCAGTGGTCTATGGTTCGATTACCAGATGAGGTGGGATTTTTTTAGGCCACAAACGGCTCCTGGGTCGACTCAGCCCCAAATGGGTACCAGAGCAACTTTGGGAAGGTTAAGGCGGCAGGCGTGCTGCTGACCACATCACCCCTAGTGTGCCGACGGTCAAGAAAATATGGGCTTAACACCATATTCCCAATATGCCTCAATGGGCGTGTAACGGAATCCTTTACCTTTTACCTTCGTTTAAAACTAGAAATGAATATTCAATGCGTAGGGGAAAGTGCAGCACAAGTGAAGACGATAGCGGGTCTACATTTTGGGGGCCCTGAAGCTTGAACTCTTGCAGGTGTCCCTTTTATTTTTTAAAAGTGTTGGGGATGCGAAAGAACGCATTATACTACTTGCGGGCCCTGAAGCTCAAGCTTCATATGAGGTAGATCCACCTCTGAGTGAAGATGTTATTCGATAAAAGGAAGGAAGAAACAACAGCAGAAAGTACACACTCGTATCAGAGCTCGAAAATGTGGTCTGGAGATTCCCACCAAAGTTAACTCACAGAACGGAAAAAGGGGGGGGGGGGGGGGGGGGATGAATAAAACGTTGAACATTGGAAACAATGATTTAAACAGAAATCGCCATCTGCGTTATAAACCTACATTGATAGGATTACTTGCTGCACAGTCCTTTCTATCCCATTGAATCCCTTGTCTCCGATTCATGGCCGTTTCTTCAAACTGCTGTTTACAAGTCTTCTCTACTAATTTCTAAGTTGTCCACCAAATTATCGTGGGTTTATGAGAACTTTCTGGTCTTGTGCTCTTAGTGTGTCCATGTAAACTTTCTCTTTTTGCCTCAGTCAGTTGTCACTGTGTTTAACGTATTCACGAAAACAATTTTCTTCCCCACGGTAGCGACGGCAGTTGGATAATTTCCAAGCGACCTCGTTGTTGGCCCAGAAATTGCGGGGCTCTGAGTCACCGTTGTCTATTTTTAGCTCTATACGCAAAGGAGTGTTGGGGATTTTCTAAGTGTTGTCCCAGAGCTGTGCTTTGCCAACATATCGATTGTTTTTCTTTTCTGTTAGGACGGACTCCCTTTGCGTGGTTCATTCGAGCTGCGGGTTTTGATTTAGTTCTAATTCACTTCTTTTGAAACAGTCTTCCCCCCCCCTCCCCCATATCTTTGCCAGCGAAGTTTTTATTTTTTTATTTTTTTTTTAGATACGATTTGAGTAATCTATCAGACGATTTGAGTAATAGCATGGTTAGTGGACCAGAACTGATACAAGAACAAGATGGAATCACTTCGAACAAACAAATTACAACAAACGGGCAAAAAGCAATTAGAATGCGTCTACAATTTTAGTTTTATTCCCTCGAGCGAGGTAGTTATATTTATCGACTCGACTCTCCCTTCTCCCTGTTCTTGATTTAGTTATCTTTCACCCAAGAACCTTGGGAAATCACAGTGAAGTCTGTTTGCATATATGACCACGATTCTTTCCGGTCAAAATTGTCGGTGTCGGCTTGTGATATGTCATTTTTATGACACAGGCAATTCCAGGGCCGGTCTTAGGGTAAGTCCAAACAGGGGGTCGACAGGAGGCTGAATATAGGGGCGCCATTAAGTTCCACTTTTACACTGCGAAAGAACGAAAGGGGTAATTTCGCTTAGAGCGCCACATGCTCTATGACTAGTGCCCTAGATTTCTATAGAGAGTTACGCCAACTAAAATTTGGCCGCCATTTTCGGCTGTACCCGTATTGTAGGAAAATGGACCCAATCGCGAGTTTCAGACCCAATTTGCATTTTCGTTTAGGTTAACTAATAATTTGAAATAAAATTAGATGCAAATACAGTAGCACATATTTGTACTATTCTTTGTATGTCAACTAACAAAACAAAAAGAAGAAAACTAGTTTACTTACCGGTTTGCTGAATAGAATAAGTAGCGTGAATTTTTAACACATACTCCGTTACATTTTATATTCCGTCAGAATTCCACTATTTGGCAACAAATATTCCGTTAGAATTGCAACACTTAGCAAAACATACTCCCTTCGAATTGAACTATTTACCTAGTTTGAAATGTGGAAACTGGTGAATGACTGTTGTAGACACTGACAGTTTTACTGGATCCAGATGATAACATCAGTTTTTGTTTTCATTAAAAATGCGACAATGTATAGATAGTTTTAACAAAATCTAATTACATATTTTGGACCGGAGATTTTATTATAATTTTATTATATAATTAGATTATATAATTTTTTAATTATTATATAATTTATATATATTGTCATAATTTGAATCTGAATACCCAAAACGATCATATTTTCCGCGCTCAAAATCTAGAGTAAAAAGTCCAAAATATAAGGACCAATCAGAAAGCTCCTTTTCTAGTGTCTATAAAGATACCTTTCATTATAAGCAAAAAGGGCCTAATCTGTGTTTTTGACGGGAAGAAGTTATTTTATTTCTCTAAGACTAGTGATAAATAAAAATAAATACCTAGTTATTATAACATCGGATATATTACTTTATAAATAGGTACAACGCCAGCCTCATAAAAGTAAGTCAATTAAGAGAAAAATTTATTTTAGTAATATTCATACATCAGGGTAACACCCGATTAAATTACTTAAAAATTAATTATATTGATGTCGTAAATTTATTTTGAGAGAAAAGAGTCTTAGAAATAGTGGTCCGGTTTAGAGTGAAATGATGTTGGAAAACTCAGTGATAGAAAATGTAGAGATTAAATAGTTGCTTCACAGCGTGCTGGAGGAGAGTAAAGACAGACTTATTTACGACAAATCGTTTCTCTCAATCTTCTCTTCCGCTCTCCTGGTCAAACAATTATTTGCCAGTTTTCCAGACACACCTCTGCGCGCACACCGATTTGGTGTTTTCAAACACACAGACGACGTAGATACAAACTATATTAAACGAATAGGGGAAAAGTTGGGCTTTGGGTATCTCCAACACAGTACTCAATGAGTTTATGAGATTTTATTCACCTTAAACATCAATCACTAACAAATATCAGGTATTACATAAATTATCATAAGTACACAAATGCAAATAACAAGTTTGGGAGGGGTGAAGAAGATTGGTATCGACTAAGCCCTTCCCGCTTATTAGACAAAGATAAACCCAGTCCAGAGATAGATAATATCAGGAACACGGGTATGTTAACCTAACAGTGAAGTTAATTGCTCTGAAAGAGGTGTTACAAAGTTAGGTATAGGTGATAGAAAAAACCTGTTCTTCCCAGCTGTTCTTCCTTTTACTAAGCAAATGGAAAGGAGGGGGGTTTAAAACAGAGTTAACCAATTATCACCCCCCCCCCCTCTTAAAGGAACAGTGCAGGGAGTACAGACAAATTATATTACCAGGCACGAAAGTTAACAGAAGGGTTACAAGAGAAAAAAAGATTAAATTTCCTGTCATTCATGCACACGCGTGAGGATCCACACTCATATACTCACACACTTACCGAATGCAGCCTCAGACGATCCATAAAAGTATATAAAACAGCAAGTATTCTCTTAACATGTGAACTGTCTAGTCCTTCGATGTCCCGCCCCAGATGTTTGCGAGATTTTGCTGGTAACAAATATTCTCACTTATCGCAAGACTTGAAGACTAAGAGTTCTTGTGTTTTTTATTATATTAAAAAAAGGAGTCTCTGGGATGGCACTGACACAGGGGTGAAAATGAAGTGGTCTCTTTTAATCTTCCGCTATGGTAAAATTCCTTCAATGCGTGATGATAGTAACTGACCGGAAAGTTTTATTAAATCCAATTGAGGAAAAACTAGGCTCAGTCACAGTCAGGAAACTATGTACTCTCTCACAGTAAACAGTAAATGTATTATCGCTACTGGCGATGATTACCTTCCAGTTTGTCTTACTGATTTGTAATGGTAATTTGACGATTGTTCTTTTAAATGTTCTTGGGTGGGCTTTATTTCATTTAATTATGACAGCTAGGTCGCAAAGGACCGCCACAAAGATTATATTTAAAAGAAATGTTTCTTCAATATGACTGGAAGTTTATAGGATGATTTCTTTATTTCTTTCTTTATTTAGCTGGGACCGCAGGTTACGATCACTCTGTATGAAAGAAAAAAGACATGTAACATACCGAAAAATCAAGCGCGATAAATTTCCCGTTAAGCCTATAATACACTCGAGTATTTAATTATGTATTTAATAAACACTGCGCGAATTCTAGTGGTTAAAACACACATCTATGAAACTAGGACTTAACTGAATTTATTAATTATAAATTCCTTCGCGACTTTAAAAGTTAATTTAAGCATCTATTATCTTTTGAAATAATATAATAGATAGATCATTATATTTACAACTGGAACTATTGAGATGGTTAAATTTAATAGATTTAAATTAACACAAAATCCATTGAAATAGAATGACTGAACTAGACCACTGATCACTTTACACAATATATTACCGCTTTGCACAGAATAGAAATCACTGCAAATATATATATATATAAAATCCAGGGGAAAATCTATAACAAGATTTCAATAAAGCTAGTGCTTCTGTAAAGGTCTGGCCAGCGAGTGATAAAGTGTCTATTCTTCATGGTCTATTTATCTAAAATGGAATGTAAGTTGAGTGGGACATGAAACACTTGACAGCTTATTTCATCCCAGGAACTTTTGGGGATCTGACCGCCAAATCAAGGGGAGAAGCCGCCCCCTGGTCTTCGTATCTCCGCTCGCTGCTGCCCGTTTCGGCTTTTCCCGTTCGCTCGGTTCTGCGGTTGACACCGAGACGCGAAAATAGCGGCAAGAAACTGCGTCTCGTATCAGGGACCACTACTGTCTTTGATAGCGCCGATAGTCTCCCCTGAAATCCCTCAGTCTGTCTCTTTGATCGTGGTCGCATTATCTGTTTGATTCTGGCAACGCCCCCCACTGGCCAAGTTAATGAAAATAACTGCCTATGATTGTTCAAGAGATGTTAGTGGGCGTGATTTAATCTCTCCTTAAATCAATGCGATGACCAGAATAAACGATAGGTAAACTCTCCGCATATCAATCAGCAAACGTGTTTGCCCTCTGTGTGGAACAGTTGCATAACTAATGAATCCACGTGAAAGAAGTCCCGTTTTTACAAGAAGTTACAACAAAGTTCAGGGTCAGCCGAGTTCGTCCATCACAATTGACATGCAAGGAAATAGCGCAAGAATAAACATATAGAAAGATAGAGATAAATTCGCCGTTTTATTATCACTTTAAATAATTAAAATCGGTCCAATAATAACAGAAATATTAAATAAATAAGATTATTCACTTTGTACAGGCAAGTTATAAAACCGTTTAGGTAAGATTCTTTAAATTTTTTTTGACTATGCTCTGATTGGCTAATTGTATCGCTATGTATAGATGAGAGACATAGAAAGCTTGCCATAGATGAGAGACATAGAAAGCTTGCCACAAAATTTTTAAATTCAAACCAAGCTGCACGAACTAGAGCAGACGGTGCCTGCCACATCTTTTGCCGTTCTGAACTGAAAGCAAATCTAGAGAGCCGTTTGACGGCCTGTCAGCTTGTGTTTGTATGCCTAATGGTTATGTCTCACTAGTGCTAAGAAAGCACCTGTCATCTTGTGAGGAAGCCTGTGGACTAAAGTTCTACATAAACCCAGAACTACGTCCAGCCTCCAAGCTTTGAGCTGCAAATTTGTGTGGTCAGAGAAGGTGGAGAAGAGATCATCAGTTACCAGGATCCAAGATAAGTGAATGTGGGTTCACTGCACAGCTCTATCCAGATATCCAGCAAAAAGTTTCACACTCATAAACACTATCCCTTAATGAAGAAAACAATGACTAACAATACTTATGTGACTCTTACCAGCCAGAGAAAGTAAATAACCTAGTAGTAGAGACTTTATGTGAAAATTAGTAATACTTCACCTTTTATTCAGGAGGGAAGATTCTTTCCAGTTTATTTATTTTTATGTGTAAATATCATTACAGTTCTTTTGAGTATTCCTGACCAGAAAAGATTTTACGGTTCAGGACAAATTAAATTGTATATAACTTTCATTCAGACTTGCTTGATACCTTTATTAAAGTTTAAGTTCTGTTGTGAAATTTATTACTATATTATATTAATTAAAAATACCCCTAGACAACTAGTCAAAACATAACAACAACAATTAATCATTAATCTTTGTGGGATCTTGGGAGGTAGCAGTTAGGGACTCAGAGTACATCATCATCATCATTTTCTCTGAGAACTTACATAGCTTGACCCCACTTTGATGTGTATGCACCCTTGCTCTTTTCAGAGAAGGGGGTATTACTTATAAGTCCAGTCTCTTGTCTGGCACTATCCTGGTATCCTCTGATACACCTATTTGTCCAGGATATCTGTAAGTCATAACATCCAAACCTCTCGCTATATATATATATATATATATATATATATATATATATATATATATATATATATATATATATATATATATATATATATATATATGATGGGGCCGGAAAGACACCCGGCTTCCCCCTTCACGGAAAGACACCCGGCTTTCCCCTTCATGTAAAGACACCCCGGCTTCTCCCTTCAGGTTCAAGGCATATTTATCGCCCATATATTTTCGATGTGCGCGCAGCATTCTGGGATGTGAAAAGTCTTCAAGAAGATATATTAGTTTAGGCCATAATAAAGCCTAAGAATTAGTTGTGGTGTGTTATATTTGATAGTCGTGTGTTATATTTAATAGCGGTAGGTTTTATCTGTGTTTTCGTGCCTAATAAAGCAAAGATCGCGAGTGTTATTTATGCGGCCAAATTAATACGCCTAGCGCGCAGTAAGTTGAGTGATTAGCCTAGTGCCTATATAAAGCGTGCGATGGCCAGCAGCGGCCTTTCAGAAGTATCAGTCCAGACGAGAGAACAAACGAGACGAGGTGACCGGTGTGGGTAGCAGATGGACCAGAGCACGTGAGCTGTAATTCTTAGCGCATTTTGTAGAATTTAGCATTCGTGTTCTATAAGTCTGAAATTATATTCAGCACGAGTCTGTTTTAATGTTTAGTGAATTAGGTCTAAATATATAGATAGATGTGAAAGTTTAAGAGCGTTTATTTCATTTATCAGAGAGGCAAATATGGTATGAAGCTATTTCACGTGAATTTAGATAATATCAACCTGTTAGCAAAAATATCAAGATGGCAGCCGGGAGGCCACGTGGTGATGACTTTAGTTCTAGTTGTTTAAGTCAAGAGTAATTTTATTTTATTCTTTGATATTGTAATTAAGTGTATTTCACGATTATTGATTATTCTACTGTATATCAGTAGTGGATTACTTTGAGTGAGGTGAGAATAGTCATTTAGATTTCTGGTGAGATTAGAGCCACTCCTTGTGCGTAAAGCGCATTTCAGACATAAATGTCGCTGTTTGCTCCTTGCAGAGTAGGGCAACACCAATGCGGCTGGTGTCCATCGCAAGCCCACAAGAAGCATTTCTATGCTATTACAAGGGTTGTTTCTGTAACAATGTGTTTCATGTGATGAGTTCCCAATCTCATCAGGGGTCATATACGATACGCTTGTGACCAGGCGCACCAGTCGTCACTTACGACATGTTCAGAGTGCAGGAACAAGTATTGAGATGGATCAGTTGCGGGGTGGTGGTTTATTCTCATTATTGAGAGTATTTGTTGTACAGATAGTTGAATATTATTTTATGTCCATTTTATTATTATTTAATTATGGTTATGTGTAGAATGGTTTGTGAGAGCACGTGGGCTCACTTGGAGATATATATGTCTCTTCTCCGCTTCTGAGGGCGCATGGGGCCACCAGTGTGGTTTGCCTCCGCATGAAGTATTCATATGCTCGTGCAATAGTGGTTTTGGTAGCAATCTGTGTTACATGGTGAGATTGCCAGCCTCATGCACAACACCGTACTAGTCTTATTGGACGACATGCATATGTGTGTGTGTGTGTGTGTGATAGCTGAGTGTGTGCTCTTTCAGTAGTGGTTTTGGTAGCAACCGATGTTACACGGTGAGATTGCCAGCCTCATGAACAACACCTTACTAGTCGCATTGGACGACACGCAGGAGTGTGTGCGTGTGTGATAGTTGAGGGTGTCAGGTGGCGTGGAAGGACTGTTTGGCAGGTGAGAGTATCGTTATTCAACTATGATTTTAACTAGCCCGTGCTTTGTTTGCGTTTCAGGATTAGGAACTGAGCACTAGCTGGGTGTTTGTTTGTTTGGTGTTTGGTTTGCTGGTTTATTTGTTTAATGTTTGCTTCAGTGTGCTCTTAGTCACTGAATGGGTTGTAAAAATAAATACAGCCCCTGCCTCAGAATCAAGAGTTTTATTGTTGTTCGGGTCGGTGCGAGTGTGAAAAGAGAGTGATCACATATCACATCATCATCATCGTCATCTCGCCCACCCTTTCACATATATATATATATATATATATATATATATATATATATATATATATATATATATATATATATATATATATATATATATATATATATATATATATATATATATATATATATAATATAATATATATTACAATTTATATATTATATAATTTTTATTATTATATAATAATAATATATAATTTATTATATAATTTTATTAAAATGTTATTATAATTAATAAAATATATAATTTTATTATATTATATAATTTTATATATTACAATTTTAAAATTATAAAAATGCGACAATGTACAGATAGTTTTAACGAAATCTAATTACATATTTTGGATCGGAGATTTTATTCTAATTTTATTATATAATTATATTATATAATTTTTTATTATATATATATATATATATATATATATATATATATATATATATATATATATATATATATATATATATATATATATATATATATATATATATATATATATATATATATATATATATATATATATATATATATATAATGATTTATATATTATATAATAATAATATTATATAATTTATTATATAATTTTATTATAATGTTATTATAATTAATAAAAATATAAAATTTTATTATATTATATAATTTTATATATTACAATTATATAATTATAAAATTATATAATTTATATTATATAATTTAAAATTATATAAAAATAAAATATATATATAATATATAAATTTATAATTTTATATATATATATATATATATATATATATACAGTACTTTGCAAAAAAAATGGCAGTCATATTTTCGCAACGCAGCACACTCATAGAAGCAAATAATAATAAAAACTGTATGTCCAGAGGAAGATTGATATCTCCCCTATCTATTAACAGTGGTTTCAGTACAATATAATGTTGCCTTCTCCAGCAAGGCAAGCCTGGATGCGGCGAGGCATACTTCCCACAAATGTTTGTAGGTAATTGTGAGTCAGACTGTCCCAGTAATTTTCAGCTACCTTCTTCAATTGTTCAACATCTCTGAGTCCACTCTTTTTAAAATGATTCTTGAGTAGTGCCCAAACGTTTTCAATTGGGTTTAGGTCAGGACTGTTGCTGGGCCACTTCAGCACTATCACATTCTTCTCTTGCAGCCATGCTTTGGTGGTATGAGCTGAATGCTTTGAGTCATTGTCATGTTGAAATGTGCACCCATCGGGGTACATGACCTGCATAAATGGCAGAAGGTGTCCCTCTAGTATGTCGATGTACCTTTCTTTCGTGAGAATTCCTGTGAAAACACACAGTGGGGTGGCACCTCTTGCTGCCACCCCTCCCCAAAGATGGAATTTATGGGTATGTTTCGGTCGCTGGTACACAGGCGTTACAGAGTCTTTAATCCAAATATTTATTTGAGCAGGATAAGACCAAACAGAACATTCATCTGAAAAAAATCACATTGTCCCATGAAAAATTTTGGTGTTCGTGGCACCAGTTCAAGTGCATCTGTTTGTGAGTCTCTGTGAGAAATGGTGACAAAATTACCCGCTTTTTTGTGTAATTCATCCTGTGTAGCTCCCGGTTGACAGTAGCATTAGATACCTCTGGGTTTCCCAAATCGATCATGCGCTGCCGTATGTTTTCTACACTCTTCATTGGCCCAGCCCGAACGATTTGGGCGAGACGCCGATGGTCCTTTGTGTCCAAAATTCTTGACCCCCCACTACCTTCTTTTCGCTCGATTCCATTACCAGCTTTTAATTTACTCACAACTCTGTAGACAGTCCGCTCAGGAATGTTCAAGGTTTTAGAAATGTTGGAACATGTTTGATTTCCTTCATTCCAAAGCTGTGAAATTAACATACACTTTGACTTTGTATCCATTTTCTGCCACTAGCATTAGAAATTGTCGTCTGCTCTATTATCAAGGGACTTTACTCTACGCGAATTTTTTTTTTACTTTTGGTAGTGTTTGCTCACTTAAGTGGAGTGTAAATTTGGGGCAGAACATGCATATTTAATTAGATTTCAGCATATTTAGCTGAGCAATATGACTGCCATTTTTTTTTGCAAAGTACTGTACATATGATCGCCTAGACCGCGGGTCATCATCCTCCATAATAATTGACTTGCTAGACAGGAGGGGAACGGCGGATCAAAAAGGAAAAAAATATGACTGGAAAGATTGCGTGAGACTAGAAAGGCTAAGGAGACGCAATTGGGGGGGAAACGGAGAAAAGTCACGTTTCCCAAGTTGACATAAAAAGTAAGCAACTCGACAGAAGGGACCATAGATATGTTACGCCACAGTCATTTATTGGACGCTTTTGCAATACCAAGCCCTTGATTTGAATTCAGCGGCTAAAACGCAGATGTTTGGAATATTACAAAAAGTAAAAAGTAAATTTTTCTTAATATTAATGTTAGGAATATAAAAATTAGCTGGCCGGATGGCCCATTCTGAGCAGTGAACTAATATGGTCTTAATTTTACAAACGGATAGATAATATTGAAGATAATGACAAAAGACAGTGTTGTTCACATCATCGACAGACTGTATTGAATCTAAAAGTGTCGCTAATTGCACAAAAAAAACACGACCTCGAGACGCAAGTGTTCAAATCTACGTAGTATGGAAGAGAGGGACATTGGTGGTGGCTGTGTCTAAAAATAACTTTTAACGACAAAATTTTGGAGGGGAGAGAAAGGTTGGTTCAAAAATCAAGTACATTTTGTAGAAACACAAGTAGAGACGGACAGACTAACAGATAACCATCCATACTTGACTGAAGCATGACTGAAATGACTTTATGGTAGGAAATTTGAATTTAAAATAAACCTAGGCAGTGATTGGCCACAGACAATCATATCATTAGCGCTCAGACGCGAAAGTGGGGCCATTCTTCAATAGTTGTTCAGTGATAGACACAGATTTTAAAGTGTGGTGATTTCCATATGAAAGAAAGTGAAAGAAATTTAGGGACGCCATACTATAGCCAGCAGCTCAGCTGAGTTTTGCTAGCAATTCTGTGTTATTTATTCATAATCTGGTAAGATTGAAATTATTTCTTTTTATATTTTGAATATTGTTTCATGTTTGAGTGATTTGATACTGCCATATCGAAATCTAGCCTTACAAACAAGTAGGGATTTGCTCTAGACCCCCCGCCCTAGTCAGGGTCTAGGGACCAACAATGTACATAAACTCCAGCAAGGATTATGCAAGACAGATCAAGTGTTGAGAATAATGAAACATATTACCTATCCTCTTTTAGGGCAGACAACTAATAAATATTTTTCAGAACCTATAGTCTGGGAGGATCTATCTGATGTAAAACCACCATGGTAAATGTGCTGTTTGGTCAGAGAGATCTGACCTGTCTGTATGATGTGGTTGTTGTGTCAGTGTTGTGTCCAGACGTGGGTAGAGAATAGATTTTGACACATGGCCCATACTTTGATTGCAGAGCTGCGAGTTTCTGTTGTCAACAAAGCAGTGTCTATTCAGTTGGTGACTTTACTCGAGTGTATCTGTGCAGTACTTGTGACAGAGACCACCATTATTGCCCGCCAGCACGGAGAGGTGGGACCACCTGATTTCAGCACCAGAGCTACAACGACAAGATGAGTGAGCCTCTGGTCTGCTGGACATTCACCAACGCTGTGTAGTTACTAATACCCCATAAAAATTCCCACCATTTTCTGGACACTGTGTAGTCAATATAGACAGGTGTGATGAGGCCACCCCAACAGCACAAACATTAACTATCCTCCCAAGTAGATGACTACTAGAACATTTTAATAAAACTAACTAGTATAGTACATATATATGTACACTATTGCATTTATGATATAATATTCCATGCATTTCTTTCATAATCTCTAAATCCTTTTAAGTTCTGGTCAACCTAAAAAATTGATCCAGAACAAAATAAATGTAATTCTATCAAAAAAATTTTACACACGTGAGTTAGTTCAGTGTATTTTAACACTTGTTAATATTATTAGTCTTGTTAAATATCTGTGGGTATATCTATAACCTATTACACCACACTACATATCATAACCCTAGACACTTTACGTAGCCACATTCATTAAAAAAAATTAAGTGTGAGGTCGTAGTGGTAGCAAGAAAGGCCTTCTGACAATTCTCAACTACATTTTATCTCAGGAGCCTTCACAGCTGGCCTCATACAATTACATTTAGTAATATCAACATCATACAATACCATCAAACACCACTACATAAATTGGGGTCTTGTCCAGGGATAATTAGCCCAACAGTAATATTAGGATCTCCTGGTGGGAGAAATAAAAGTAGGGAAATAAATTGTAAAATTCCCTTTAAAATTAAAAGTGTCCCTGCAGATAAAAGTTGGTGAATCTTCACAGCCAGTAATAATTAATTAGTTAACTGGTTAGTTAGAATTGGTTAGACTATAGTCATAAGAAGTACTTAGTGTATTTACTGGTTAGAGATTTATCTTGTATATTATTATATTGTCTAAAAAGTATGGCGGAGCTGGCAAAATTTAGATCAGCTGCTGTGCTCACCGCGAAGGAGATGGGAATGGATGGTCAAATTTTAATTCAATACGTAACGGCTGAATGTGATAAATATATTGAACGGGAAGAAAGGAGATTAGAAAAAGAGGCTGAAAGAAAATTGGAGTCTGACAGGTTGGTTGAAGAGAAGAAGTTAGAGGCTGAGACTAAGAGGCTGCAGATTGAGGCAGAAGAAAAACGACAGCAAAGGGAGGCAGAAGAAAAAAGGTTGACTGCCGAAAGGGAGGCAGAAGATAGAAGGTTGCAGAGGGAGCACGAATTACGACTAAGGGAGCTGGAATTACAAGGCCAGGCTCCTGAAAATGGTGCCAGCCCTTTTGCCTCGGATGCTACGCCCAGTCTGGGAGCCTCAAATTCAGCTATGGGGTTTCATTTAGACCATTTTGTTGAAAAAGACGATGACATAGAGGGGTACCTAGGACGTTTTGAGTTATTAGCTACTACATATGGGTTAGAGAGAGAGAGGTGGAGCTTAAAGCTATCACAGGGATTGAGAGGTACTTCTTATGAAGTATTTGCCAAAATGAACAGGGAAGACCAAGACAATTATGACATGTTAAAGCAGGCTTTGTTATTAAGATACGAGAAGAATGGTGAATTTTATCGTAAGAAATTTAGAAATGCCAAACTGTTGTCTGGGGAGACATACCACCAATTCTCTGCTAGACTAGAAACCTATTTGGAGAAATGGACGGCTCTGGGGAAGACCCAAGATCTTAAAGAAATGATCATGATTGAGCAATTGAGAGAGTCCATGGCTCCAGACATGAGAAAATTTCTCATGGAACAAGGTGCAGAGAAGTTGGGGGAAATTTTAAATGTTGCTGAGAGGTATCAGGCAGCCCAGGCAGAGGTAAGTGGTGCTAAAAAGAAGCACATAGACAATTTTAAAGCTCCACAGCAATTTAATAAATTTGATAATAGAGAGCAGGGAAATAAAGGTAGGACAAACTTTGAGCGGCCAAGAAATGACTATCGCGACAGAAACTCACAGTTCAATGACCAAAAGTTCAATGAAAGAAAACCGTTGAACCAAGGAAAAAGATGGTGTAAATGGTGCAAGAAGGATAACCATAACACTGAATTTTGTAGAAGGAAACCTTCAAACATTGCTGCAATGAAGTCGGGGACGCAAAGATTAAAGGTTAATCCTAAGGGACAACAGGAACCTTATCACCCCCCAGTTTGTGAGGATGTTATTTGTAATGGGGTCACCATAAGGTGCCTTTATGATACAGGTTTGGATTATGATTCAGTTGTGAAGTCTAGCCTAGTGGACCCAAGTCAGTATACCACAGAAACAGTGGAAATACAAGGGGCGACTAAGGACATACCACTCATGACACTTCCCATCGCAAGGATAACGGTGAAAACTCGCTATGTGGAAGGAGAAATCAGAGCAGCAGTGATAGATGAACCAATCTACCCTCTGATATTGGGGTGTAGATACGTCTTCTTGGGGAACCCCGAGAAACCTGTGATCATGGCGACAGTGCAGACCAGGTCACAGAAGAAGGAGGAGGAAGGTGAACCTATAAACGCTCATCCAGAGGAGATGAGGAAGGCGCAGGCTGAGGATAGGACACTCAAGCCATGTTTTAAAAAATTGCCCAAATGCCACACACCTCCGAGCAAGGGGGAATATTTCATGAAGAACAAACTCTTATACAGGAAGACAGGAACTAGATCCAGTGGTCACGGACAGTTGGTTCTTCCCAAGATATATAGGGCAAATTTGATAAGGAGCTTACATGTTGGAAAAGATGGTGACCATGAAAAAGTCGGTACCATCTGCCAAAAAATTGCTCGAAAATACTATTGGCCCGACGTAAATGTCGATGTTGAAAACTTTGTAGAAGCATGTGGCGTATTTCATGAGGGAACACCCACAAAGGGAAAATATGTGCAGGACCTAGAAACGCCACGGGGCAACTTTAGGCCTGAAAGGAAAACTAATTATACTCAGGTAGACAAAGTGGAATGGGAGCCCCCTTTTCACACCCAGTCTTCACTTGAATGGATTAACATGGCCACTATGCGAAGAGTACAAAGAAGAAATTTAACCCAGGATAAGATGACAATCCCTCGGTCAAACTTATATAAACTGGAAGAACAGAAAAGAGAGCGAAGATCTCTCATAAGCAATCTAAAGTGGGGAGACAAACCCAAGAAAAAAATTGGTAGTGGTCGTTTTGTGAGTGATGATTCTAGGAAGAAAAGTCCTCACTATAGGGCTTCTAATGGACGGGACCTGACGGGTTCCATGATAACTACGTATGATAAATTAAAGATCCAGATGTAGCCCTATTAAGGACCTGGACAGATGAGAAGGCGGAAGAGACTGTTACCTCATCTTATCAATATGTGAACGAACTGACCAATCGTTTGAAAGCTGGATGGAAACTGGCAAATGATAATTTGAAGCAAGCCAGGAAGAAACATGCAGCATATTTTAATAGGAAGGCAAAGGACAGGGAACTGGCAGTCGGAGAGAAGGTGCTGCTTCTACTACCCGGAAGCCAGAATAAATTACAAATTGGTTGGCAAGGTCCATATACGGTTTTAGAGAAGGTGTCTAGAACAAACTATAAAATTGACAAAAAGGGGAAGGAAAAAGTTTATCATGTAAACCTGTTAAAGAAGTATCTGGACAGACCACTCCAGGAAAGCACCCCCTTATTGACCTTGGCTATTGCAACCCAGATGCAAAAAGAACCACTCACCTCACATGAATACCCATTACATCCTTGTGAAACCGCAGCACAGGTAAAAGTCAGTAAGCACCTGACTAAAAACCAGAGGGAGAGAGTTCAACAGGTTCTGGAGGAACATACAGATGTATTAACAGATAAACCAGGCCATACAAATTTGCTACAGTATGACATGAAACTGGTAGACTCAAACCCAATCTGTATGAGAGCCTATTCTATTCCGTTCGCGAAGGAGAAGGCATTGAAGGAAGAAATAGAGTATTTGTTGAAGGAGGGGATTATTTCGCACAGTGAATCATCTTTTAGTTCTAGTGTCGTTTTGTTGAGAAAACCGTCTGGGGAACACAGACTGTGCATAGATTACAGGAAACTGAATGCTGTCACAGAAGGACAAGTGGATCCATTACCAGACACCAAACAGTTATTTGCCAGACTGAACAAGGCAAAATACTTTTCAAAGGTGGATCTGAGTAAAGGCTATTACCAGATCCCAGTGAAGCCTGAAGTGAGACCTTATTTGGCTTTTAGCACTTCGGATGGACATTATGAATTCAATATGCTACCATTCGGACTGAAAAAAATGCTCCGAGTGTGTTTTCAAGGATGATGCGAAAATTGTTGGATCCCCTGAATAACCCATGTATCACGAATTTCATGGATGATATTCTCGTCGCCACAGAGACATTTGAAGAACACATTGAAGCTCTGGAGATGTTGTTTGATAGACTTCGGGAGGCGAACTTAACTGCTAGGCCAACAAAATGTTGTATTGGATGCAAAGAGTTGGAATTCTTGGGACACACTGTATATCAGGGTAATATGACCCCTGATCCTAAGAACTTGGAAAAACTGCAGAGAGCACCTAGGCCGCAAACAAAAAAGGACGTGCGATCATTTGTGTCGTTATGCGGATTTTATCAGAAATACATCAAAAATTTTAACGCTATATGTGCTCCTCTGACTGATTTGACTCGCAAGGGACTTCCAGATAAAATTATTTGGACTGCACAATGTGAACTAGCGTTCCAAGAGTTAAAGGAAAAACTCACTAGCAAGCCTATTCTCAAACTGCCTGATTTGACACAGGACTTTGTCTTAAGAACCGATGCAAGTAATGTAGGACTAGGAGGGGCTTTGTTGCAAAGATCATCTTCACCTGATGGGGAACTGAAACCAGTCGCTTATGCAAGCCGCAAATTGAATAAGGCGGAACAAGGATACTCCACAAGCGAAAAAGAATGTTTAGCGTTAATCTGGGCAATAAAGAAGTTTCAAATCTATCTGTATGGTAGGACTTTTGTGGTGGAGACGGACCATCAGCCTCTCGTATTTTTATCTCAGGCTAAGCATGAAAACGCAAGATTGCTGAGGTGGTCTTTATTGCTTCAACCTTATCAGTTCAGTATCCAATATATCCCAGGCAAATTGAATGTCGGTGCAGATTTCCTCAGTCGGCACCCCTGTGATCAAAATTAGAGTAGTGGCAGACGTGAGGAGTAATTTTACCTATGTGTATCGCTGGTTTTGGAACTTGCCATAGGCATGTTTTCAAGTGGGGAGATGTGTAGTGAAATTGACAGAGATACAACGGTAAAATCCCTCCAAAGATAACATTTAAGGATAAAAACATAATGCGTAGGCTGCGAATAGTACATGATCGCCTAGACCGCGGGTCATCATCCTCCATAATAATTGACTTGCTAGACAGGAGGGGAACGGCGGATCAAAAAGGAAAAAAATATGACTGGAAAGATTGCGTGAGACTAGAAAGGCTAAGGAGACGCAATTGGGGGGGAAACGGAGAAAAGTCACGTTTCCCAAGTTGACATAAAAAGTAAGCAACTCGACAGAAGGGACCATAGATATGTTACGCCACAGTCATTTATTGGACGCTTTTGCAATACCAAGCCCTTGATTTGAATTCAGCGGCTAAAACGCAGATGTTTGGAATATTACAAAAAGTAAAAAGTAAATTTTTCTTAATATTAATGTTAGGAATATAAAAATTAGCTGGCCGGATGGCCCATTCTGAGCAGTGAACTAATATGGTCTTAATTTTACAAACGGATAGATAATATTGAAGATAATGACAAAAGACAGTGTTGTTCACATCATCGACAGACTGTATTGAATCTAAAAGTGTCGCTAATTGCACAAAAAAAAACACGACCTCGAGACGCAAGTGTTCAAATCTACGTAGTATGGAAGAGAGGGACATTGGTGGTGGCTGTGTCTAAAAATAACTTTTAACGACAAAATTTTGGAGGGGAGAGAAAGGTTGGTTCAAAAATCAAGTACATTTTGTAGAAACACAAGTAGAGACGGACAGACTAACAGATAACCATCCATACTTGACTGAAGCATGACTGAAATGACTTTAGTGTAGGAAATTTGAATTTAAAATAAACCTAGGCAGTGATTGGCCACAGACAATCATATCATTAGCGCTCAGACGCGAAAGTGGGGCCATTCTTCAATAGTTGTTCAGTGATAGACACAGATTTTAAAGTGTGGTGATTTCCATATGAAAGAAAGTGAAAGAAATTTAGGGACGCCATACTATAGCCAGCAGCTCAGCTGAGTTTTGCTAGCAATTCTGTGTTATTTATTCATAATCTGGTAAGATTGAAATTATTTCTTTATATATTTTGAATATTGTTTCATGTTTGAGTGATTTGATACTGCCATATCGAAATCTAGCCTTACAAACAAGTAGGGATTTGCTCTAGACCCCCCGCCCTAGTCAGGGTCTAGGGACCAACAATGTACATAAACTCCAGCAAGGATTATGCAAGACAGATCAAGTGTTGAGAATAATGAAACATATTACCTATCCTCTTTTAGGGCAGACAACTAATAAATATTTTTCAGAACCTATAGTCTGGGAGGATCTATCTGATGTAAAACCACCATGGTAAATGTGCTGTTTGGTCAGAGAGATCTGACCTGTCTGTATGATGTGGTTGTTGTGTCAGTGTTGTGTCCAGACGTGGGTAGAGAATAGATTTTGACACATGGCCCATACTTTGATTGCAGAGCTGCGAGTTTCTGTTGTCAACAAAGCAGTGTCTATTCAGTTGGTGACTTTACTCGAGTGTATCTGTGCAGTACTTGTGACAGAGACCACCATTATTGCCCGCCAGCACGGAGAGGTGGGACCACCTGATTTCAGCACCAGAGCTACAACGACAAGATGAGTGAGCCTCTGGTCTGCTGGACATTCACCAACGCTGTGTAGTTACTAATACCCCATAAAAATTCCCACCATTTTCTGGACACTGTGTAGTCAATATAGACAGGTGTGATGAGGCCACCCCAACAGCACAAACATTAACTATCCTCCCAAGTAGATGACTACTAGAACATTTTAATAAAACTAACTAGTATAGTACATATATATGTACACTATTGCATTTATGATATAATATTCCATGCATTTCTTTCATAATCTCTAAATCCTTTTAAGTTCTGGTCAACCTAAAAAATTGATCCAGAACAAAATAAATGTAATTCTATCAAAAAAATTTTACACACGTGAGTTAGTTCAGTGTATTTTAACACTTGTTAATATTATTAGTCTTGTTAAATATCTGTGGGTATATCTATAACCTATTACACCACACTACATATCATAACCCTAGACACTTTACGTAGCCACATTCATTAAAAAAAATTAAGTGTGAGGTCGTAGTGGTAGCAAGAAAGGCCTTCTGACAATTCTCAACTACATTTTATCTCAGGAGCCTTCACAGCTGGCCTCATACAATTACATTTAGTAATATCAACATCATACAATACCATCAAACACCACTACAACAAAAACGGGGTACTCTTGTCAGGGATAATTAGCCCACAGTAATATTACACTCCGGCTGGGAGATGTAAAGTAGGGAAATAAATTGTAACAATTCCCTTTAACCGCCTTAAAAGTGCCCTGCCATAAAAGTTGGTATCTTCACTGCCAGTAATAATTAATTAACCCGGTTAGTTAGTTCTGGTTAGACGGTGTCAGTGATTTCTTCTGAGATGTGGCCCACCCAATTCCATATTGTCTACCCACTATGATGGAGTGGCATTTTCTTGGTGACTCACCGCGAAGGAGTTGGGAATGGATGGTGATGTTTTTCAGCCAGAAAATCTGAAAAAATTTCCTTAGGCAAATTACTGAGTAGTGGCCTACAAATACATGAAAGGATACATGCAGGGGAAGTGTAATGTTTGTGGTGCAGCATTTACTGTGAGAGGTAGTCTACAAAACCGTAAAAGAATGCATACAGGAGAGATACATTACAAGTGTAGTGTTTGTGGTGCAGCATTTACTGTGAGAGGTAGTCTACAAACATAAAAGAATGCATACAGAAGAGATGACTTACAAGTGAATTGCCTTACATATGTGATGTCTGTGATGCAGCATTTACTGAGACAAGTAACTTACAAAAATATTAGAGAATACATACAGGTAATAAGCCTTACATGTGTGATGTCTGTGGTGCAGCATTTACTGTGACCGGTAACTTGCATGAATATAAGAGAATACGTGCAGGTAATTGTAGTGGTGTTTGATGGTATTGTATGATGATGATATTACTAAATGTAATTGTATGAGGCCAGCTGTGAAGGCTCCTGAGATAAAATGTAGTTGAGAATTGTCAGAAGGCCTTTCTTGCTACCACTACGACCTCACACTTAATTTTTTTTTTTTTTATGAATGTGGCTACGTAAAGTGTCTAGGGTTATGATATGTAGTGTGGTGTAATAGGTTATAGATATACCCACAGATATTTAACAAGACTAATAATATTAATAAATGTTAAAATACACTGAACTAACTCACGTGTGTAAAATTTTTTTGATAGAATTATATTACATTTATTTTGTTCTGGATCAATTTTTTAGGTTGACCAGAACTTAAAAGGATTTAGAGATTATGAAAGAAATGCATGGAATATTATATCATAAATGCAATAGTGTACATATATATGTACTATACTAGTTAGTTTTATTAAAATGTTCTAGTAGTCATCTACTTGGGAGGATAGTTAATGTTTGTGCTGTTGGGGTGGCCTCATCACACCTGTCTATATTGACTACACAGTGTCCAGAAAATGGTGGGAATTTTTATGGGGGGTATTAGTAACTACACAGCGTTGGTGAATGTCCAGCAGACCAGAGGCTCACTCATCTTGTAGTTGTAGCTCTGGTGCTGAAATCAGGTGGTCCCACCTCTCCGTGCTGGCGGGCAATAATGGTGGTCTCTGTCACAAGTACTGCACAGATACACTCGAGTAAAGTCACCAACTGAATAGACACTGCTTGTTGACAACAGAAACTCGCAGCTCTGCAATCAAAGTATGGGCCATGTGTCAAAATCTATTCTCTACCCACGTCTGGACACAACACTGACACAACAACCACATCATACAGACAGGTCAGATCTCTCTGACCAAACAGCACATTTACCATGGTGGTTTTACATCAGATAGATCCTCCCAGACTATAGATTCTGAAAAATATTTATTAGTTTTCTGCCCTAAAAGAGGATAGGTAATATGTTTCATTATTCTCAACACTTGATCTGTCTTGCATAATCCTTGCTGGAGTTTATGTACATTGTTGGTCCCTAGACCCTGACTAGGGCGGGGGGTCTAGAGCAAATCCCTACTTGTTTGTAAGGCTAGATTTCGATATGGCAGTATCAAATCACTCAAACATGAAACAATATTCAAAATATATAAGGAAATAATTTCAATCTTACCAGATTATGAATAAATAACACAGAATTGCTAGCAAAACTCAGCTGAGCTGCTGGCTATAGTATGGCGTCCCTAAACTTCTTTCACTTTCTTTCATATGGAAATCACCACACTTTAAAATCTGTGTCTATCACTGAACAACTATTGAAGAATGGCCCCACTTTCGCGTCTGAGCGCTAATGATATGATTGTCTGTGGCCAATCACTGCCTAGGTTTATTTTAAATTCAAATTTCCTACACTAAAGTCATTTCAGTCATGCTTCAGTCAAGTATGGATGGTTATCTGTTAGTCTGTCCGTCTCTACTTGTGTTTCTACAAAAAATGTACTCGATTTTTGAACCAACCTTTCTCTCCCCTCCAAAATTTTGTCGTTAAAAGTTATTTTTAGACACAGCCACCACAAATATCCCTTCTCTTCCATACTACGTAGATTTGAACACCTGCGTCTCGAGGTCGTGTTTTTTTTTTGTGCAATTAGCGACACTTTTAGATTCAATACAGTCTGTCGATGATGTGAACAACACTGTCTTTTGTCATTATCTTCAATATTATCTATCCGTCTGTAAAATTAAGAACATATTAGTTCACTGCTCAGAATAGGCCATCCGGCCAGCTAATTTTTATATTCCTAACATTAATATTAAGAAAAAAGTACTTTTTAAATTTTGTAATATTCCAAACATCTGCGTTTTAGCCGCTGAATTCAAATCAAGGGCTTGGTATTGCAAAAGCGTCCAATAAATGACTGTGGCGTAACATATCTATGGTCCCTTCTGTCGAGTTGCTTACTTTTTATGTCAACTTGGGAAACGTGACTTTTCTCCGTTTCCCCCCCCAATTGCGTCTCCTTAGCCTTTCTAGTCTCACGCAATCTTTCCAGTCATATTTTTTTCCTTTTTGATCCGCCGTTCCCCTCCTGTCTAGCAAGTCAATTATTATGGAGGATGATGACCCGCGGTCTAGGCGATCATGTACTATCAGCAGCCTACGCATTATGTTTTTATCCTTAAATGTTATCTTTGGAGATATTTTACCGTTGTATCTCTGTCAATTTCACTACACATCTCCCCACTTGAAAACATGCCTATGGCAAGTTCCAAAACCAGCGATACACATAGGTAAAATTACTCCTCACGTCTGCCACTACTCTAATTTTGATCACAGGGGTGCCGACTGAGGAAATCTGCACCGACATTCAATTTGCCTGGGATATATTGGATACTGAACTGATAAGGTTGAAGCAATAAAGACCACCTCAGCAATCTTGCGTTTTCATGCTTAGCCTGAGACAAGAACACGAGAGGCTGATGGTCCGTCTCCACCACAAAAGTCCTACCATACAGATAGATTTGAAACTTCTTTATTGCCCAGATTAACGCTAAACATTCTTTTTCGCTTGTGGAGTATCCTTGTTCCGCCTTATTCAATTTGCGGCTTGCATAAGCGACTGGTTTCAGTTCCCCATCAGGTGAAGATGATCTTTGCAACAAAGCCCCTCGAGTCCTACATTACTTGCATCGGTTCTTAAGACAAAGTCCTGTGTCAAATCAGGCAGTTTGAGAATAGGCTTGCTAGTGAGTTTTTCCTTTAACTCTTGGAACGCTAGTTCACATTGTGCAGTCCAAATAATTTTATCTGGAAGTCCCTTGCGAGTCAGATCAGTCAGAGGAGCACAAATAGCGTTAAAATTTTTGATGTATTTCTGATAAAATCCGCATAACGACACAAATGATCGCACGTCCTTTTTTGTTTGTGGCCTAGGTGCTCTCTGCAGTTTTTCCAAGTTCTTAGGATCAGGGGTCATATTACCCTGATATACAGTGTGTCCCAAGAATTCCAACTCTTTGCATCCAATACAACATTTTGTTGGCCTAGCAGTTAAGTTCGCCTCCCGAAGTCTATCAAACAACATCTCCAGAGCTTCAATGTGTTCTTCAAATGTCTCTGCGGCGACGAGAATATCATCCATGAAATTCGTGATACATGGGTTATTCAGGGGATCCAACAATTTGCGCATCATCCTTGAAAACACACTCGGAGCATTTTTCAGTCCGAATGGTAGCATATTGATTCATAATGTCCATCCGAAGTGCTAAAAGCCAAATAAGGTCTCACTTCAGGCTTCACTGGGATCTGGTAATAGCCTTTACTAAGATCCACCTTTGAAAAGTATTTTGCCTTGTTCAGTCTGGCAAATAACTGTTTTGTGTCTGGTAATGGATCCACTTGTCCTTCTGTGACAGCATTCAGTTTCCTGTAATCTATGCACAGTCTGTGTTCCCCAGACGGTTTTCTCAACAAAACGACACTAGAACTAAAAGATGATTCACTGTGCGAAATAATCCCCTCCTTCAACAAATACTCTATTTCTTCCTTCAATGCCTTCTCCTTCGCGAACGGAATAGAATAGGCTCTCATACAGATTGGGTTTGAGTCTACCAGTTTCATGTCATACTGTAGCAAATTTGTATGGCCTGGTTTATCTGTTAATACATCTGTATGTTCCTCCAGAACCTGTTGAACTCTCTCCCTCTGGTTTTTAGTCAGGTGCTTACTGACTTTTACCTGTGCTGCGGTTTCACAAGGATGTAATGGGTATTCATGTGAGGTGAGTGGTTCTTTTTGCATCTGGGTTGCAATAGCCAAGGTCAATAAGGGGGTGCTTTCCTGGAGTGGTCTGTCCAGATACTTCTTTAACAGGTTTACATGATAAACTTTTTCCTTCCCCTTTTTGTCAATTTTATAGTTTGTTCTAGACACCTTCTCTAGAACCGTATATGGACCTTGCCAACCAATTTGTAATTTATTCTGGCTTCCGGGTAGTAGAAGCAGCACCTTCTCTCCGACTGCCAGTTCCCTGTCCTTTGCCTTCCTATTAAAATATGCTGCATGTTTCTTCCTGGCTTGCTTCAAATTATCATTTGCCAGTTTCCATCCAGCTTTCAAACGATTGGTCAGTTCGTTCACATATTGATAAGATGAGGTAACAGTCTCTTCCGCCTTCTCATCTGTCCAGGTCCTTAATAGGGCTACATCTGGATCTTTAATTTATCATACGTAGTTATCATGGAACCCGTCAGGTCCCGTCCATTAGAAGCCCTATAGTGAGGACTTTTCTTCCTAGAATCATCACTCACAAAACGACCACTACCAATTTTTTTCTTGGGTTTGTCTCCCCACTTTAGATTGCTTATGAGAGATCTTCGCTCTCTTTTCTGTTCTTCCAGTTTATATAAGTTTGACCGAGGGATTGTCATCTTATCCTGGGTTAAATTTCTTCTTTGTACTCTTCGCATAGTGGCCATGTTAATCCATTCAAGTGAAGACTGGGTGTGAAAAGGGGGCTCCCATTGCACTTTGTCTACCTGAGTATAATTTGTTTTCCCTCCAGGCCTAATTTTGCCCCGTGGCGTTTCTAGGTCCTGCACATATTTTCCCTTTGTGGGTGTTCCCTCATGAAATATGCCACATGCTTCTACAAAGTTCTCAATATCGACATTTACGTCGGGCCAATAGTATTTTCGAGCAATTTTTTGGCAGATGGTACCGACTTTTTCATGGTCACCATCTTTTCCAACATGTAAGCTCCTTATCAAATTTGCCCTATATATCTTGGGAAGAACCAACTGTCCGTGACCACTGGATCTAGTTCCTGTCTTCCTGTATAAGAGTTTGTTCTTCATGAAATATTCCCCCTTGCTCGGAGGTGTGTGGCATTTGGGCAATTTTTTAAAACATGGCTTGAGTGTCCTATCCTCAGCCTGCGCCTTCCTCATCTCCTCTGGATGAGCATTTATAGGTTCACCTTCTTCCTCCTTCTTCTGTGACCTGGTCTGCACTGTCGCCATGATCACAGGTTTCTCGGGGTTCCCCAAGAAGACGTATCTACACCCCAATATCAGAGGGTAGATTGGTTCATCTATCACTGCTGCTCTGATTTCTCCTTCCACATAGCGAGTTTTCACCGTTATCCTTGCGATGGGAAGTGTCATGAGTGGTATGTCCTTAGTCGCCCCTTGTANTTCCACTGTTTCTGTGGTATACTGACTTGGGTCCACTAGGCTAGACTTCACAACTGAATCATAATCCAAACCTGTATCATAAAGGCACCTTATGGTGACCCCATTACAAATAACATCCTCACAAACTGGGGGGGTGATAAGGTTCCTGTTGTCCCTTAGGATTAACCTTTAATCTTTGCGTCCCCGACTTCATTGCAGCAATGTTTGAAGGTTTCCTTCTACAAAATTCGGTGTTATGGTTATCCTTCTTGCACCATTTACACCATCTTTTTCCTTGGTTCAACGGTTTTCTTTCATTGAACTTTTGGTCATTGAACTGTGAGTTTCTGTCGCGATAGTCATTTCTTGGCCGCTCAAAGTTTGTCCTACCTTTATTTCCCTGCTCTCTATTATCAAATTTATTAAATTGCTGTGGAGCTTTAAAATTGTCTATGTGCTTCTTTTTAGCACCACTTACCTCTGCCTGGGCTGCCTGATACCTCTCAGCAACATTTAAAATTTCCCCCAACTTCTCTGCACCTTGTTCCATGAGAAATTTTCTCATGTCTGGAGCCATGGACTCTCTCAATTGCTCAATCATGATCATTTCTTTAAGATCTTGGGTCTTCCCCAGAGCCGTCCATTTCTCCAAATAGGTTTCTAGTCTAGCAGAGAATTGGTGGTATGTCTCCCCAGACAACAGTTTGGCATTTCTAAATTTCTTACGATAAAATTCACCATTCTTCTCGTATCTTAATAACAAAGCCTGCTTTAACATGTCATAATTGTCTTGGTCTTCCCTGTTCATTTTGGCAAATACTTCATAAGAAGTACCTCTCAATCCCTGTGATAGCTTTAAGCTCCACCTCTCTCTCTCTAACCCATATGTAGTAGCTAATAACTCAAAACGTCCTAGGTACCCCTCTATGTCATCGTCTTTTTCAACAAAATGGTCTAAATGAAACCCCATAGCTGAGTTTGAGGCTCCCAGACTGGGCGTAGCATCTGAGGCAAAAGGGCTGGCACCATTTTCAGGAGCCTGGCCTTGTAATTCCAGCTCCCTTAGTCGTAATTCGTGCTCCCTTTGCAACCTTCTATCTTCTGCCTCCCTTTCGGCCGTCAACCTTTTTTCTTCTGCCTCCCTTTGCTGTCGTTTTTCTTCTGCCTCAATTTGCAGCCTCTTAGTCTCAGCCTCTAACTTCTTCTCTTCAACCAACCTGTCAGACTCCAATTTTCTTTCAGCCTCTTTTTCTAATCTCCTTTCTTCCCGTTCAATATATTTATCACATTCAGCCGTTACGTATTGAATTAAAATTTGACCATCCATTCCCATCTCCTTCGCGGTGAGCACAGCAGCTGATCTAAATTTTGCCAGCTCCGCCATACTTTTTAGACAATATAATAATATACAAGATAAATCTCTAACCAGTAAATACACTAAGTACTTCTTATGACTATAGTCTAACCAATTCTAACTAACCAGTTAACTAATTAATTATTACTGGCTGTGAAGATTCACCAACTTTTATCTGCAGGGACACTTTTAATTTTAAAGGGAATTTTACAATTTATTTCCCTACTTTTATTTCTCCCACCAGGAGATCCTAATATTACTGTTGGGCTAATTATCCCTGGACAAGACCCCAATTTATGTAGTGGTGTTTGATGGTATTGTATGATGTTGATATTACTAAATGTAATTGTATGAGGCCAGCTGTGAAGGCTCCTGAGATAAAATGTAGTTGAGAATTGTCAGAAGGCCTTTCTTGCTACCACTACGACCTCACACTTAATTTTTTTTTTTAATGAATGTGGCTACGTAAAGTGTCTAGGGTTATGATATGTGGTGTGGTGTAATAGGTTATAGATATACCCACAGATATTTAAGTAGACTAATAATATTTAACAAATGTTAAAATACACTGAACTAACTCACGTGTGTAAAATTTTTTGATAGAATTATATTACATTTATTTTGTTCTGGATCAATTTTTTAGGTTGACCAGAACTTAAAAGGATTTAGAGATTATGAAAGAAATGCATGGAATATTATATCATAAATGCAATAGTGTACATATATATGTACTATACTAGTTAGTTTTATTAAAATGTTCTAGTAGTCATCTACTTGGGAGGATAGTTAATGTTTGTGCTGTTGGGGTGGCCTCATCACACCTGTCTATATTGACTACACAGTGTCCAGAAAATGGTGGGAATTTTTATGGGGTATTAGTAACTACACAGCGTTGGTGAATGTCCAGCAGACCAGAGGCTCACTCATCTTGTAGTTGTAGCTCTGGTGCTGAAATCAGGTGGTCCCACCTCTCCGTGCTGGCGGGCAATAATGGTGGTCTCTGTCACAAGTACTGCACAGATACACTCGAGTAAAGTCACCAACTGAATAGACACTGCTTTGTTGACAACAGAAACTCGCAGCTCTGCAATCAAAGTATGGGCCATGTGTCAAAATCTATTCTCTACCCACGTCTGGACACAACACTGACACAACAACCACATCATACAGACAGGTCAGATCTCTCTGACCAAACAGCACATTTACCATGGTGGTTTTACATCAGATAGATCCTCCCAGACTATAGATTCTGAAAAATATTTATTAGTTGTCTGCCCTAAAAGAGGATAGGTAATATGTTTCATTATTCTCAACACTTGATCTGTCTTGCATAATCCTTGCTGGAGTTTATGTACATTGTTGGTCCCTAGACCCTGACTAGGGCGGGGGGTCTAGAGCAAATCCCTACTTGTTTGTAAGGCTAGATTTCGATATGGCAGTATCAAATCACTCAAACATGAAACAATATTCAAAATATATAAGGAAATAATTTCAATCTTACCAGATTATGAATAAATAACACAGAATTGCTAGCAAAACTCAGCTGAGCTGCTGGCTATAGTATGGCGTCCCTAAACTTCTTTCACGTTCTTTCATATGGAAATCACCACACTTTAAAATCTGTGTCTATCACTGAACAACTATTGAAGAATGGCCCCACTTTCGCGTCTGAGCGCTAATGATATGATTGTCTGTGGCCAATCACTGCCTAGGTTTATTTTAAATTCAAATTTCCTACACTAAAGTCATTTCAGTCATGCTTCAGTCAAGTATGGATGGTTATCTGTTAGTCTGTCCGCCTCTACTTGTGTTTCTACAAAAATGTACTTGATTTTTGAACCAACCTTTCTCTCCCCTCCAAAATTTTGTCGTTAAAAGTTATTTTTAGACACAGCCACCACCAATATCCCTTCTCTTCCATACTACGTAGATTTGAACACCTGCGTCTCGAGGTCGTGTTTTTTTTGTGCAATTAGCGACACTTTTAGATTCAATACAGTCTGTCGATGATGTGAACAACACTGTCTTTTGTCATTATCTTCAATATTATCTATCCGTTTGTAAAATTAAGACCATATTAGTTCACTGCTCAGAATGGGCCATCCGGCCAGCTAATTTTTATATTCCTAACATTAATATTAAGAAAAAAAGTACTTTTTAAATTTTGTAATATTCCAAACATCTGCGTTTTAGCCGCTGAATTCAAATCAAGGGCTTGGTATTGCAAAAGCGTCCAATGTCAACTTGGTGACTTTTCTCCCCCCCAATTGCGTCTCCTTAGCCTTTCCATTCTCACGCCATCTTTCCAGTCATATTTTTTTCCTTTTTTGATCCGCCGTTCCCCTCCTGTCTAGCAAGTTCAAATATTTATGGAGGATGGATCTGACCCGCGGTTCTAGGGCGATCCCAGGTACAAGTCGCAGCCTACTCATTAATGTTGTTTTATCCTTAAAATGGTATCTTTGGAAGGGATTTTGATAAAACCCGTAGTAATCTTAGCTCTGTCAATTTCACTACACAATATATATATATACATATATATATATATATATATATATATATATATATATATATATATATATATATATATATATATATATATATATATATATATATATAATAATATTTAGATATATATACTTAATATATATATATCTTAACAGTACTACTTGCAAAAAAAAATGGCAGTCATATTGCTCAAACTAAATATGCTGAAACCTAATTAAATATGCATGTTCTGCCCCAAGATTACACTCCACTTAAGTGAGCAAAAACAACCAAAAGTAAAAAAAAATGAGCGTAGAGTAAAATCCCTTGATAATAGAGCAGACGACAGTTTCTAATGCTAATCGCAGAAAAATGGATACAAAGACAAAGTGTAATGTTAATTTCACAGCTTTGGAATGAAGGAAATCAAACATGTTCCCAACATTTCTAAAACCTTGAACATTCCTGAGCGGACTGTCTACAGAGTTGTGAGTAAATTAAAAGCAGGTAATGGAATCGAGCGAAAAGAAGGTAGTGGGGAGGCCAAGAATTTTGGACACAAAGGACCATCGGCGTCTCGCCCAAATCGTTCGGGCTGGGCCAATGAAGAGTGTAGAAAACATACGGCAGCGCATGATCGATTTGGGAACCCAGAGGTGTCTAATGCTAAACTGTCAAACGGGAGCTACACAGGATGAATTACACAAAAAAGCGGGTAATTTCGTCACCATGCTCACAGAGACTCACAAACAGATGCACTTGAACTGGGGCCACGAAACACCAAAAATTTGTCATAGGACAATGTTGATTTTTTCAGATGATGTTCTGTTTGGTCTTATCCTGCTCAAATAAATATTTGGAAGAAAGACTCTGTAACGCCTGTGTACCAGCGACCGAAACATACCCAGAAATTCCATCTTTGGGGAGGGGTATCAGCAAGAGGTGCCACCCCACTGTGCGTTTTCACAGGAATTCTCATGAAAGAAAGGTACATCGACATACTAGAGGGACACCTTCTGCCATTTATTGCAGGTCCATGTACCCCGATGGTTGCAACAGTTCTTTCAACATGACAATGACCCAAAGCATTACAGCTCATACCACCAAAGCATGGCTGCAAGAAGAAGAATGTGATAGTGCTGAAGTGGCCCAGCAACAGTCCTGACCTAAAACCCAATTGAATACGTTTTGAGGCACTACTCAAGAATCATTTTAAAAAGAGTGGACCCAGAGACGTTGAACAATTTAAGAAGGTAGCTGAAAAATACTGGGACAGTCTGACTCACAATTACCTACAAACATTTGTGGGAAGTATGCCTCGCCGCATCCAGGCTTGCCTTGCTGGAGAAGGCAACATTATATTGTACTGAAACCACTGTTAATAGATAGGGGAGATACCAATCTTCCTCTGGACATACAGTTTTTATTATTATTTGCTTCTATGAGTGTGCTGCGTTGCGAAAAATATGACTGCCATTTTTTTTGCAAAGTACTGTATATATATATATAAATATATATACATATAGGTATAAAATTAGTAAATTTATTATATATATATAAATAAATGCCATATAATTGATATTAGTCGTATAAATTAGATAAATTGATACCCAGATTGCCATATATAAATTGCGATATATAAAAATTAAATTTTATTAATATAATGTACATTATAATAAAATTATAAAATAAATTTTTCCAGATTATTATTAATATTAAATCATTATATAATAATCTATAAATCATAAAATATATATAATATATAGCATATAGCGAGTATATAAATTATATATATAATAGCGTATATTATATAAAAATATATCGCTATATATTATATCTGTATATATATATAAAATAAACAAATTATCGTGTAATTATGTGCTAAATATTAAGCCTAAAATCTCCATACCATATGTAATTATATTTCGTTAAAACATAGTCTGTACATTTGTTCCGCATTTTTTTTTTAAAAGCGTAATATTAACAAATATATAACATAAAGGAATTAATATACTTCCATATAAATTGGGAACATTTTAATAAAATTATATAAAGAAGCGGCTATATTATTATTATATGCATAATAGAAAATATATAATCAAGTAATAACTTGTAATATATATATACTGCATCGTGGAGCTATATATAGTAACTCTATATAATAGGTATATATAAATATCAGATATAATATATCTACGGTACAGAATATATATATTATATATATATATATATGTGGAAAGGGTGGGGCGAGATTGATGGTGAATGAATGATGTGATGTGTGATCACTCTCTTTTCACACTCGCACCGACCCGAACAACAATAAAACTCTTGATTTCTGAGGCAGGGGCTGTATTTATTTTATGACAACCCATTCAGAATTGACTAAGAGCACACTGAAGCAAACATTAAATTACAAAATAAACCAGCAAACCAAACTAACCAAACAAACAAACACCCAGCTAGTGCTCAGTTTTTCCTAATCCTGAAAACGCAAACAAAGCACGGGCTAGTTAAAAATCAATAGTTGAATAACGATACTCTCACCTGCCAAACAGTCCTTCCAGCCACGCCCACCTGACACCCTCAACTATCACACACGCACACACTCATGCGTGTCGTCCAATGTGACTAGTAATGGTGTTGTTCATGAGGCTGGCAATCTCACCGTGAGTGAAACATCGGTTGCTACCACCCAAACCACTACTGAAAGAGCACACTCACCGTGTAACATAGATTGCGACTCACTATCACACAACACACACACACACTCAATGCATGTCGTCGTCCAATAAGACTAGTACGGTGTTGTGCATGAGGCTGGCAAATCTCACCATGTAACACAGATTGCTACCGAAACCACTATTGCACGAGCATATGAATACTTTCATGCGGAGGCAAAACCACACTGGTGGCCCCATGCGCCCTCAGAAGCGGAGAGAGAGAGAAATATATATCTCCAAGTGAGCCCACGTGCTCTCACCAACCCTTCTACACATAACCATAATTAAATAATAATAAAAATGGACATAAAATAATATTCAACTATATGTACAACAAATACTCTCAATAATAGAAATAAACCACCACCCCGCTCCCGAACTGATCCATCTCAATACTCATTCCTGCATTCTGAACATGTCGTAAGTGACGACTGGTGCGCCTGGTCACAAGCGTATCGAATATGACCCCTGAATGAGATTGGGAACTCATCACATGAAACACATTGTTACAGAAACAACCACTTGTAATAGCATAGAAATGCTTCATGTGGGCTTGCGATGGACACCAGCCGCATTGGTGTTGCCCTGCTCCACAAGGAGCAAACAGCGACATTTATGTCTCAAATGCGCTTTAACGCACAAGGAGTGGCTCTAATCTCACCTAATGTCTAACAATGACTATTCTCACTCCACACTCAAAGTAATCCACTAAAGATATACAGTAGAATAATCAATAATCGTGAAATACACTTAATTACAATATCAAAATGAATAAAATAAAATTACTCTTGACTTAAACAACTAGAACTAAAGTCATCACCACGTGGCCTCCCCGGCTGCCATCTTGATATTTTTTGCTAACAGGTTGATATTATCTAAATTCCAGTGAAATAGCTTTCATACCATATTTGCCTTTCTGATAAATGAAATAAACCGCTCTTAAACTTTCACATCTCTATCTATATATGTAGACCTAATTCACTAAACATTAAAACAGACTCGTGCTGAATATAATTTCAGACTTATAGAACACGAAATGCTAAATTCTACAAAATGCGCTAAGAATTACAGCTCACGTGCTCTGGTCCATCTGCTACCCACACCCGGTCACCTCGTCTCGTTTGTTCTCTCGTCTGGACTGATACTTCTGAAAGGCCGCCTGCAGGCCATCGCACTTTCTTTATATAAACCACTAAAGGCTAATCACTCAACTTACTGCGCGCTAAGGCGTATTAATTTGGCCAGCATAAATAACACTCGCGATCTTTGCTTTAATTTTAAGGCACGAAAAACACAGATAAATCCCTACCGCTATTAAATATAACCACACGACTTTCAAATATAACACACCACAACTAATTCTTAGGCTTTATTATGGCTAGTGTTTTAAACTAATATATCTTTCTTGAAGACTTTTCACATCCCAGAATTGCTGCGCGCAACATCGAAAATATATGGGCGATAAATATGCCTTGAACCTGAAGGGAGAAGCCGGTGGTGGTCTTTTACATGAAGGGGAAAGCCGGGTGTCTTTCCGTGAAGGGGGAAGCCGGGTGTCCTCTTTCCGGGCCCATCATTTATATATAAGTATATATATATATATATACTATAATATATATATAATATATATATATATATAGTATATATAATATAGATATATATATATTATATATATATATAGAGCGAGAGGGTTTGGATGTTATGACTTTACAGATATCCTGGACAAATAGGTGTATCAGAGGATACCAGGATAGTGCCAGACAAGAGACTGGACTTATAAGTAATACCCCCTTCTCTGAAAAGAGCAAGGGTGCTAATACACATCAAAGTGGGGGTCAAGCTATGTAAGTTAATTCTCAGAGAAAATGAATGATGGATGGATGTACTCTGAGTCCCTAACTGCTACCTCCCAAGATCCCACAAAGATTAATGATTAATTGTTGTTGTTATGTTTTTTGACTAGTTTTTGTCTAGGGGTATTTTTTAATTAATATAATATAGTAAATTAAATTTCACAACAGAAACTTAAACTTTAATAAAGGTATCAAGCAAGTCTGAATGAAAGTTATATACAATTTAATTTGTCCTGAACCGTAAAATCTTTTTGGTCAGGAATACTCAAAAGAACTGTAATGATAGATACACATAAAAATAAATAAACTGGAAAGAATCTTCCCTCCTGAATAAAAGGTGAAGTATTACTAATTCTCACATAAAGTCTCTACTACTAGGTTATTTACTTTTTCTCTGGCTGGTAAGAGTCACATAAGTATTGTTAGTCATTGTTTTTCTTTCATTAAGGGATAGTAATCTTTTATGAGTGTGAAACTTTTTGCTGGGGATATCTGGATAAGAGCTGTGCAGTGAACCCACATTCACTCTTATCTTGATCCTGGTAACTGATGATCTCCCCCCTTCTCCACCTTCTAATGACCCACACTAATTTGCAGCTCAAAGCTTTGGAGGGCTGGACGTAGTTCTGGGTTTATGTAGAACTTTAGGTGTCCACAGGCTTCCTCACAAGATGACAGGTGCTTTCTTAGCACTAGTGAGACATAACCATTAGGCAATACAAAACACAAGCTGACAGGCCGTCAAACGGCTCTCTAGATTTGCTTTCAGTTCAGAACGGCAAAAAAAAGATTGTGGCAGGCACCGTCTGCTCCTAGTTCGTGCAGCTTGGTTTGAATTTAAAAATTTTTGTGGCAAGCTTTGCTATGTCTCTCAGCTATGGCAACAACTTTCTAATGTCTCTCATCTATACATAGCGATACAATTAGCCAATCAGAGCATAGTCCAAAAAAAATTTAAAGAATCTTACCTAAACGGTTTTAATAACTTAACTGTGCCTGTACAAAGTGAATAATCTTATTTATTTTTATATTTCTGTTTTATTATTGGACCGATTTTAATTATTTAAAGTGATAATTTAAAACGGCGAAATTTATCTCTATCTTTCTATATGTTTTATTCTTGCGCTATTTCCTTGCATGTCAATTGATGATGGGACGAAACTCGGCTGGGACCCTGAACTTTGTTGTAACTTCTTGTAAAAACGGGGACTTCTTTTCACGTGGATTCATTAGTCTATGCAACTGTTCCACACAGAGGGCAAACACGTTTGCTGAATTGATATGCGGAGAGTTTTACCTATCGATTTTATTTCTGGTCATCGCATTGATTTAAGGAGAGATTAAATCACGCCCACTAACATCTCTTGAACAATCATAGGCAGGTATTTTTCATTAACTTGGCCAGTGGGGGGCGTTGCCAGAATCAAACAGATAATGCGACCACGATCAAAGAGGACAGACTGAGGGATTTTCAGGGGAGACTATCGGCGCTATCAAAGACAGTAGTGGTCCCTGATACGAGACGCAGTTGCTAGCCGCTATTTTCGCGTCTCGGTGTCAACCGCAGCAGCGAGCGAAGATACGAAGACCAGGGGGGCGGCTTCTCCCCTTGATTTGGCGGTCAGATCCCCCAAAGTTCCTGGGATGAAAAATAAGCTGTCAAGGTGTTTTCATGTCCCACTCAACTTACATTCCATTTTAGATAAATAGACCATGAAGAATAGACACTTTATCACTCGCTGGCCAGACCTTTACAGAAGCACTAGCTTTATTGAAATCTTGTTATAGATTTTCCCCTGGATTTTATATATATATATATATTTGCAGTGATTTCTATTCTGTGCAAAGCGGTAATATATTGTGTAAAGTGATCAGTGGTCTAGTTCAGTCATTCTATTTCAATGGATTTTGTGTTAATTTAAATCTATTAAATTTAACCATCTCAATAGTTCCAGTTGTAAATATAATGATCTATCTATTATATTATTTCAAAAGATAATAGATGCTTAAATTAACTTTTAAAGTCGCGAAGGAATTTATAATTAATAAATTCAGTTAAGTCCTAGTTTCATAGATGTGTGTTTTTAACCACTAGAATTCGCGCAGTGTTTATTAAATACATAATTAAATACTCGAGTGTATTATAGGCTTAACGGGAAATTTATCGCGCTTGATTTTTTCGGTATGTTACATGTCTTTTTTCTTTCATACAGAGTGATCGTAACCTGCGGTCCCAGCTAAATAAAGAAAGAAATAAAGAAATCATCCTATAAACTTCCAGTCATATTGAAGAAACATTTCTTTTAAATATAATCTTTGTGGCGGTCCTTTGCGACCTAGCTGTCATAATTAAATGAAATAAAGCCCACCCAAGAACATTTAAAAGAACAATCGTCAAATTACCATTACAAATCAGTAAGACAAACTGGAAGGTAATCATCGCCAGTAGCGATAATACATTTACTGTTTACTGTGAGAGAGTACATAGTTTCCTGACTGTGACTGAGCCTAGTTTTTCCTCAATTGGATTTAATAAAACTTTCCGGTCAGTTACTATCATCACGCATTGAAGGAATTTTACCATAGCGGAAGATTAAAAGAGACCACTTCATTTTCACCCCTGTGTCAGTGCCAATCCCAGAGACTCCTTTTTTAATATAATAAAAAACACAAGAACTCTTAGTCTTCAAGTCTTGCGATAAGTGAGAATATTTGTTACCAGCAAAATCTCGCAAACATCTGGGGCGGGACATCGAAGGACTAGACAGTTCACATGTCAAGAGAATACTTGCTGTTTTATATACTTTTATGGATCGTCTGAGGCTGCATTCGGTAAGTGTGTGAGTATATGAGTGTGGATCCTCACGCGTGTGCATGAATGACAGGAAATTTAATCTTTTTTTCTCTTGTAACCCTTCTGTTTAACTTTCGTGCCTGGTAATATAATTTGTCTGTTACTCCCTGCACTGTTCCTTTAAGAGGGGGGGGGGGGGGGGTGATAATTGGTTAACTCTGTTTTAAACCCCCCTCCTTTCCATTTGCTTAGTAAAGGAAGAACAGCTGGGAAGAACAGGTTTTTTCTATCACCTATACCTAACTTTGTAACACCTCTTTCAGAGTAATTAACTTCACTGTTAGGTTAACATACCCGTGTTCCTGATATTATCTATCTCTGGACTGGGTTTATCTTTGTCTAATAAGCGGGAAGGGCTTAGTCGATACCAATCTTCTTCACCCCTCCCAAACTTGTTATTTGCATTTGTGTCCTTCTGATAATTTATGTAAGTCCTGATGTTTGTTATTGTTTGATGTTTAAGGTGAATAAAAGCACATAAACTCATTGAGTACTGTGTTGGAGATGCCCAACGCCCATCTTTTCCCCTATTCGTTTAATATAGTTTTGTATCTACGTCGTCTGTGTGTTTTAAAACACCAAATCGGTGTGCGCGCAGAGGTGTGTCCCTGGAAAACTGGCAAATAATTGTTTGACCAGGAGAGCGGAAGAGAAGATTGAGAGAAACGATTTTGTCGTAAATAAGTCTGTCTTTACTCTCCTCCATGGCACGCTGTGAAGCAACTATTTAATCTCTACATTTTCTATCACTGAGTTTTCCAACATCATTTTCACTCTAAACCGGACCACTATTTCTAAGACTCTTTTCTCTCAAAATAAATTTACGACATCAATATAATTAATTTTTAAGTAATTTAATCGGGTGTTACCCTGATGTATGAATATTACTAAAATAAAATTTTTCTCTTAATTGACTTACTTTTATGAAGGCTGGCGTTGTACCTATTTATAAAGTAATATATCCGATGTTATAATAACTAGGTATTTATTTTTTATTTATCACTAGTCTTAGAGAAATAAAATAACTTCTTCCCGTCAAAAACACAGATTAGGCCCATTTTTTTGCTTATAATGAAAGGTATCTTTATAGACACTAAAAAGGAGCTTTCTGATTGGTCCTTATATTTTGGACTTTTTACTCTAGATTTTTTGAGCGCGGAAAATATGGTTCGTTTTGGTATTCAATTCAAATTATGACAATATATATAAATTATATAATAATTAAAAAATTATATAATCTAATTAATATAATAAAATTATAATAAAATCTCCGGTCCAAAATATGTAATTAGATTTTGTTAAAACTATCTATACATTGTCGCTTATTTTTAATGAAAACAAAAAACTGATGTTATCATCTGGATCCAGTAAAACTGTCAGTGTCTACAAAACAGTCATTCACCAGTTTCCACATTTCAAACTAGGTAAATAGTTCAATTCGAAGGGATTATGTTTTGCTAAGTGTTGCAATTCTAACGGAAATATTTGTTGCCAAATAGTGGAATTCTGACGGAATATAAAATGTAACGGAGTATGTGTTAAAAATTCACGCTACTTATTCTATTCAGCAAACCGGTAAAGTAAACTAGTTTTCTTCTTTTTGTTTTGTTAGTTGACATACAAAGAATAGTACAAATATGTGCTACTGTATTTGCAATCTAAATTTTATTTCAAATTATTAGTTAAACCTAAACGAAAATGCAAATTGGGTCTGAAACTCGCGATTGGGTCCATTTTCCTACAATACGGGTACAGCCGAAAATGGCGGCCAAATTTTAGTTGGCGTAACTCTCTATAGAAATCTAGGGCACTAGTCATAGAGCATGTGGCGCTCTAAGCGAAATTACCCCTTTCGTTCTTCTCGCAGTGTAAAAGTGGAACTTAATGGCGCCCCCTATATTCAGCCTCCTGTCGACCCCCCTGTTTGGACTTACCCTAAGACCGGCCCTGGAATTGCCTGTGTCATAAAAATGACATATCACAAGCCGACACCGACAATTTTGACCGGAAAGAATCGTGGTCATATATGCAAACAGACTTCACTGTGATTTCCCAAGGTTCTTGGGTGAAAGATAAACTAAATCAAGAACAGGGAGAAGGGAGAGTCGAGTCGATAAATATAACTACCTCGCTCGAGGGAATAAAACTAAAATTGTAGACGCATTCTAATTGCTTTTTGCCCGTTTGTTTGTAATTTGTTTGTTCGAAGTGATTCCCATCTTGTTCTTGTAATCAGTTCTGGTCCACTAACCATGCTATTACTCAAATCGTCTGATAGATTACTCCAAATCGTATCTAATAAAAAAAAAAAAAAAAAATAAAAACTTAACGTTCGACGTGGCAAAGATATGGGGGAGGGAGGATGGGGGGGGCGGGGGGGCGGTAAGACTGTTTTCAAAGATAAGTGAATTAGAACTAAAATCAAAAACCACCGCAGATAATCGAAATGAACCCTACGCAAGAGTGTGGAGTCAAAAGGAAGACCGTCCTAACACAAAAAGAAAAACTAAATCGAATATGTTTGCAAAGCACTGTCTCTGGGTCAGACACTTAGAAAAATCCCCCAACACTAGCACGTCCATCATTCCTTTTATGCGTATAGAGCTAAAAATATACAAACGGTGACTCAGAGCCCGCAATTTCTGGGCCAACCAACGAGGTCGCTTGTGAAATTAACCAACTGCCGTCCGCTACCGAGGGAAGAAAATTGATTACGTGAATACCGTTTAAACACAGTGACAACAGACTGAGGCAAAAAGAGAAAGTTTACATGCGACACACTAACCTAAGAAGCACCAGACCAGAAAAAGTTCTCTCATAAAACCACGAAAATTTGGTGGACACCATAGAAAATTAGTAGAGAAGACTTGTAAACAGGGCCAAGTTTGAAGAAACGTGCCATGATATCGGAGACAAGGGATTCAATGGGATTAGAAAGGACTGTGCAGGCAAGAAAGTCCTAACAATGTAGTTTTATAACGCAGATGGCAATTATTCTGTTTAAATCATTGTTTCCACAAAGTTTTCAACGTTTTATTCCAATTGGCCCCCCCTCCTCCGCCCCCCCCCTTTTTTCCGTTTCTGGTGAGTTAACTTTGGTGGGAATCCTCCAGACCACACATTTTTCGAGCTCCGGATACGAGTGTGTAACTTTCTGCCTGTTGTTTTATCTTCCTTCCTTTTATCGATAATAACATCATCACTCAGAGGTGGTATCTACCTCATATGATGCTTGAGCTTTCATGGCCCGCGCAAGTTAGTATAAAGCTGTTCTTTCCCCATCCCCAACCCTTATTTTAAAAATAAAAGTGGCCCCCTACAAGAGAACAAGCATTTTATTCCAAAAAGGTGCCCCCAAAAATTTAGACCCCGCTATCGTCCTTCACTTGTGGCTGCACTATCCCCTACGCATTGAAAATTCATTTTCTAGTTTTTTAAACGAAGGTAAAAAGTAAAGGATTCCGATTACAACGCCCATTGAGGCCATATTTGGAATAAGGTGGTTTAAGCCCATATTTTTCTTTGACCGTCGGCACACTAGGGTGATTGTGGTCCAGCCCCAGCACGCTCTGGCCGCCTTAACCTTTCCCCAAAGTTGCTCCAGGTACACCCATTGTGGGGCTGAGTCGACCCATGAGCCCGTTTGTGTCCTAAAAAAAAATCCCCACCTCATCTTGGTAATCGAACCAAAGACCACTGAAAAAGAATAACTTTCTTTTTATTGATAGTGCATGCATTTTTTATTTTATCTACATTTTTTTTAAAATTAAGAAAACAGTTTTCACACGTATAGTAAAACACCTATAGGGGTGGTAAAGAAATGTATGAATATCTAGTATTAAATTTTGTTTATAAGCACGGTGTGGGGAGAACATAGAGGCAGTGTAGATGCATAATTTCCAACATAGTTAGATTTACTTGGCTCCTATAATGTAAAAATCCCATTCTTTACTTCTTTGAACCTGTTTTTACGTCCCAAATACCAAGATTTAGATATACTAGTAATGCTGTATTATTTTAATCGATCTGCTCTCGTTCTCAACCCCTTAATTTTTTTACTCTTCCGCTTTCCAACAGTCAACCTTCATCTAACTCGTCCATCCATTATCCACATGCTGAAACGAAGATGAAACAACAGCTAAGCTCGCGCAGCAAGCCTATTTTTTCGGGCAACGCCTACCTCTTGGCACCGTGGAATAAGTAATTCCAATTTTTATTCCGGGCATTAGTTTTCCACAAAAAAACCCACGAACTCAATGTCTTCCCGTTTTGTTCTATATTAATATATTATTTCTTATTATTAAATTGGACTTTTATCAAGTTATCTATTTTTGTTAGCTCCTAGATTGTCCAATATTGCGTGATTTTGACCTAGTCCCCATAAATTAATTCAGTGGCATTTGAATCCAAATTTTTATCAGCATCAACCTTTCAAAATGACCAAATTTCATGACATGTCATGGAATTGAGACATGAAGGGTTCACAGCAAACGAACATAACTGTAAAGAAGACGAAGGAGAAACAAAGTTTCCCTGAAGGGACAATAAAAGGTAATGGCACATAAAATAGACTGCCGAAACGGCCTCTTGTTTTTTACTCGATTTGATTTTTGCATGTTGGTTTTAAGGA
>JAMPIV010001425.1:0-26289 GCA_024509875.1 Oreohelix idahoensis
TATTTAATGAAATATCTTTGGACAGGGGGTATGTGACAAAACGTCTGAACATGCTCTTTTGTGTGATCTCTCACACCTTCAGCCCTCTAGCAGTATCCTTTCTTTTTCTTCATTTGTCTCACTCATCGCTTTTATTTGGCATAAATCATGCCTTTTCATTCGTTATTTTACTATTTTACTCTTTATGCCGGACATAGCATGGAGAAGTCTATAACATGCCATTCCCCTATGGCAGTATTTGCTACGGGAGTAATGCGTATCATTGTTTACCACTCCACAGACGTATTTAAGTTCCGCCAGCTGAACTGTGGTACTATCGTAACAATACCCAGTCAGACCAGTCACACGCTTATCTCTTTGAATCCGTCTGACCAATTGTGGGAACGTGTCCGTCAAACATTTGACCAGATTTGGAAAGCTGTTGATCATGTTGACACGAACATGTATTGTGCTACGATGAAAGAAGACAACACGGTCTGACCAGACATCTGTCTGGCAGAGGCACGTAGATAAATGGATAATTAGATAATCTGTCGGGGCAGACATCTGGGCGGAAGTCATTACGCCAGAAACACTGGGTCACAATATTGTGATAGACAGAGGTGCGCCGGAAGTCTTATGTAACGACATGACATCACTGTTGTAAGAGGCTGTGGTAAAGTGGGATAATATAAATATTTATAGGGGACTTAGTGTACTGACTGAGATCAGCTGTGTGGCCGGGTAGGGTAGTTTCAAGTAAGTGCATTACCAGTAGTGCAATAGGGGTTATTCTGCTTCTTCAGGATTATAAAATTTACCATATCTCCGCCTGATATGTTATTGCTTCAATCAAAACAAATCAATCCTGCATGTACATTTTAGAACAGAAGTTTCTTTCAGCCATTCGTTCTCCTATTTGCTAAATCTGCAAACAATCTTTCGATTTCGGCAGGGTTAATAATTTTTATAGTAATCAGTTTTCCTACTTACTGTCTTCGAATATAAAGTTTTAATTACACACAAAAATGACACTTTGAAGAGAACCATGCCATCATGTTTTCCTGGGAATTTCTAATTCTTCACTATACTGCGTTATCAGCACAAACTTTCTGATCTAGCTAGACGCGTCCTCATTCTTCTCCAACTAATTTTTAGGTTGTGGGGAAGAAATTATTCGCGTCCCTTCTACATTTTTTTCTGAGCTCACGATTGGATTAAAATAAATCCCATAACACGTGAAACGTATGCTTGGCGAAGCGAAGCTTAGCCTGGTTTAATTAAACATGGCCACCCTGCGCCAAGACTTTTTTTTTTTTTTTAATCTTCTGTTTCTATAAAAATTTATTTTATGTTAATATAGCGCTGTATCTGAAAAACTTACGGTATACGCAGTTACGTTACATACAGATCCCTGGGGCCCTGCAAATGTATCCCGTTAGGGAGACATTTGAGTACTATCAATAACAAAAAATCCATCCCAAAAATATTTTCTAAGTTCAAAAAAAATTTTCAGAAAAAATTTAAAGTTCAAAAAATTTTTCTAAGTCCAAAAATATTNCCAAAAAANTTAATCNAATTCCTATACTGGNGTCCTATGTCTATANGAGGTCGTCTGNTATGTAAAAAAAACTAGTAGTGGACTTCAACTTCAAAATGTGTAACTTATTCTTCACATCATAATATTTTTCACCAACTTTACAAAGTGGCAACACTGCCTAACAAAATCTGCAAAACACTCATAAGGTCATCACTAAAAAAAATGTGGACGGTTGGCAACACTGGGGATTAAAAAATAAACTACCTTATTTGCAGAACTTGGCTGGATTATCAAAATCTATTACTATTTCATTCAAAAATATAGTTGATTACATTCTCTGGATATGGATGGAATGGTAGGGGTGTTATCTCTTTTCTGTACCTCTGTTGTTTTGCTCCATATATAATTCTGCAAGACTTAACAAATCTTTTTTTTTTTTTTATTTTTTATGGCGTACTTTTATTTATTCTATTTCCCAAGTAACTCTGCAATATTCCAAGAATATGTCCCAAAAATCTCTAATTACCTATGGTAATGGTAATCCACTTTCATTAGAATTAGCCAATGTTTTCATGGGTACTCATCATCATCATATCTTTTTATTTTTCCAGAATGAGCCACAAGCTCAATATTACATGTAGAAAAACATCTCTAAACATAATATGCATATTTATCAAGACGATAATACAACCACATCATTTTTATAAGTAATCATTTTTTCACAATCGAAAAGCAGTATGGTTTAAAACCTCATGGCTATATCCTTGACTGGATTTATTTATCTGAATGATTTCCCTTGTTATGTATAAACTACGTTCTAAGTCCGTTATAGAAAATTAATTGTTTTTTTTTTTTCAAAATATGTGATGTTTGTCTCCAATATCTGTACGTCTGGTGGGTGAATCCTGTCCATTAGTCAGGTTATTTCTAAAATCATTCCTTTCTTTTCTGTCAATACAGTATTTTTTTTTTTTTTTTTTTTTCTGTGAACTCTTGTCCTAGAAATATTATTTTATATATATATATTTATCTCAATTAAAGATCTTCTTTGACTTCCCATACATCAATTTTCAAACATCACCTTATTCAGCAACCAACAGACGAATGTGTTACTATCATATTATGAAATATAAGGGAAAAGAAAAATATAGTTTCCAAATCATCATGAATTTTCTACATTGGGTTCCGTATTACTTTATTTTCTCTTTTAAGACAACTGCTTATACTCTTGACAATATGTATCCATGTTGTCACTCTCGAGGCATCCTTGTATACAATTTATATTTGTCTCCTTTTTTTTTTTTTTTTTTCATAACACCAATGTATCATTTATGGTGTTCCAATATCATTGTATCTATTCTAGTCCTCCTGTTATCTTGAGAATTCATCCTTAGTAACTCCCTATGTACCTTATCTAGCAATACATTTATGCAAAACACATCAAACAATTATTTATGGAAACATTTAACTGAGATGTAAGAACTTTTGACAATATGAGATGAAAAAATATTTTGGGGTCATCACTCAAAAATGTGACATAGAAAGGAAGAAAAAATATTCAATTGATCGTGAGGAATCTCCAATATTTTTAAAATGTGGATCCTTCCTATTCCTCTTATTCTGTACTGGAAATATATCCTTATTAATTGTCCATGTACTATATCTGTGACATGTCTGTCCTTGGGATAACGTTATTTTCTTATCCAATATCCTCGGGGTGAGCAAATCTCAGTATGTCCAATTTCATCAATCATTTATTTATTTTCTCTCCTGTAATTCTGGGTATGTTATGAGTATAGTACATTGTCAATTTATTCCAACTATCTTACAACATTCTGTAATTCATGATAAGGAATAGTCATTTGTTATACAACAATGTTCATATTACAAAGGCAATGAGCAAAAAATCAAAAAAAAAGATATCTCCAAAAATGCGGATGTATCTCTATTTCCTTTACCTCTGGGCGTAGCAATTATTCAGTCATTATTTTTTTTCTCCATTATTTAATCTCCATTTTGTGTCCTTAGTACTTGTGGTTCCATGGGATTATCATAATTCATTTGTGTTTCTTGTCTACTGATAATCCTTCAATAATGACTTCAAATATGGTCCTCATATGTGCAACAATCATCTGCTCTGATTTGTTCCATGTCCATGGTATTCATCAAATATTTTATTATATCCTTGTCTTATCTCGTAACCACGAAGACTAAGATTATCCCTCCAATGTTAATGTGGGGGATTTTGTGCATAAACATTTCAACAAAATCTCAGTTGTGACAACATAAAGTTTCACCTTAATATAAAATGGCATTTTCATCATACATAACCAGTTGCTTCTTCATCTCATGTGTCATTAGTGGTTATCATGTGGTAATGGGGTGTTCAATGTGGGTTCAGCATATACAAATGCTGCAAAGGGGTATTTCATTTGCTAGGTCAGCATGTGCAAATGCTATTTCTTTAACATGGGCAAAGGCATCATCAACAAATAGGTGTAATGTGTTCAATCAGGGGTTAGCATATACTAATGCTCTCAAGGGATTCTTCATTTGCAGAAATTCAGCATGCGCAAATGTCATTGGGGTATTTGTGATAGGCAGTATCAGGGATCAAGCTGGTGGGGTGTATGACTGGTAATGGGGTGATTTATTTTCTCTTTTTTTTTTTTTTTCTTCTTCAGCTGCTAACCTCAGGGCAGTCAATGTTTTACAATATTGGCTTATGATCCTCAAAATGTGTGAGGGTGGCATATAAACATAATACATGTCTGGTGAATGGAAGCGTGGAATATGATCAGTTACAAAAGTGGAGATGAATGTTACAACAGAATAGTGTGACACATGTGTTATAGGTAAAGTTGTGTAACATTCTGAATATCAAAAACTGTCTGACTAATAAGGGTGTCTGTAAACAAAGAACATTGTATCATCTGTGTCATCTTTATTTCAATAATCCAAATAAAATGTCTAACTAGAATCCTCCGTGGGCTGGACTTGATTTCTTTTTTGTTCATCCGTATTCTAAGGCTGGAAAAATAACTTTCTCAGTGAGGCTTTGACATCTTAGTCTGTAAGCAAGTCATTTGCACTATCAACAGCTGCAAATAGAGTACATGGGGAGAGTTAGTACATAGTTAAAAATTAAGTGCACATATGCGATGACCGTGTTCGGATTTGCGAACACATAAAACACCTGGGCGTGTTTTTCAGCAAAGTTTCTCAGTTCCTTCACCAGGGGGTTATAACTGTATTTCTCATAGTCTCTAGGCCCGCTTGTTGATTTGTTTCTCCAATTCCCGCAACGCATAAAGGAAGGCCGAAGGGATCATCCGTGTGGTGTGGTTGCAGTACTGGTGAGCGTTGTTGACAGTGGGCACAGTACTGGAGATGGGTTTTTGACAGGGTTGACAGCCTTACAGTACCTGAGATGGTTTTGTTGACGTTAGAAGGTTACAATGGGCAACTAAAGAAAACGTCAATGGCTGTTTACTGTAGCTGGAGGTGACATGGAACATTGACTGATTGTTCAGGGCGCAGAGGAAATCAGTGATGATGGCAATGTAGCCTGGGAATGTTGTGGCTGGAGGTGACATGACTGGCGGTTGTAGGGTAATTTTACAACTGGAGCAACTGATGGCTCAGGAAAAAAGGACTCAACCGTGGTTGTGAACCTGTAACTGGTCAATGCTGATTATTGACTCGATACCACTATCTGAGTCTGATATACAGGACATTGTGTCGTGACATCATGTACCTTGGAGTCTTTTGATACCAATAAGGTGTCTGGTTATCTGCATCAACTGCTTTTCAATGGAACTGATTGGCTGTATCAATGTCTGTGTTCTTGTTGCGTTTTCGTCTTCATAAAAGATTGCTGGTATATGGTTCAACAATCTGTTTTGTATAGTTTCTTCAGGATCTGAACTGGGGTGTGATAGGTATCAGCTGACGATTTTATCACTGCGGGAGTAAGTTTGAGTGTGAATATAAGTTGCTTTAGGAAGGTCTGTTTGTGTTGCTACACAAACCATCGTTTTTTTTTGCACAAATTAACTTGGTTTTATTTGTTTTTGGTACTTTGTTTTGTTGGCCTGGGTTGAGTATTCCAAGGAGCTGATTGTGCTAAATGTACTTGTTGGTATGTCTTGGCTGTCTTTCCTTGTGTTATGGGACCGATGTGTGCTCTCCATCCGTCTGTTGTTAGGAGGCAAACTTGTCCGTTCCTAGATGTCATGTTACGAAACTCCCAAATTTTTCTTGTTTTAACTTCATTTATGAAATTTCGTACAGTCATTCTTTGAGCTCGTTTATTCAATGTGTTCCAGTGTTTGTTAGCTGCCGTCGTGTGCCTTGTCTTGTTGTCATTATACCTGATCGATGATAGTATACGTGGTCTGCTTTCTGTTTCTCTGTGGCGATAATATGGAGGTGTTTGTCTCATGGGGGGCATGGCATTTTGTGTACTGGGGATTCGAACGGGGAACAGCGTGGATCGGATACCTCCGTTTCTGCCATGTGCTATGTGGTTTTTCGTATGTCCGGTAATCAATAAATCGTCTATCTCTGTCAAGCTGAGGACGACTTTTACGTTGATATATGTTGTTTCTACTGTAAACACTGTAACTTCGCCTATCCGCGTATGTTACTTTACGGTGGGTTGAACAACTGTCATCATCTTCATCCGGGGTGTAGGATTTTCTGTTTCCTTCATGTGAAGGGTTTTCGCTTCGTCTGTGTACGTGTTTAGAGGTATAGCAACCTCCCGTTGTAGAGTTGTATAACATTTCTTCCTTTTCAGTAGAACCTGCATTTGGTTTCTGTAGATCTACAGCATAATAGCTTCCAGTATGCGAGCCATAGACATTTTTATCTGGGGCAGTGGGATGTGCGTCTACTTTAGGATAACTTCCTGGCAGACAATATTCATTTCTCTTGTTGAAATTGTGCGGGTGGCGTGGAACGTGTTTGTCATGCATTGTCCAGGTATTTTCATGGGTAAAACGATAGCTGTATGGGCTGGCCTGCCTATACTCTTGTTGTCGATACATTTTCCAGTCTTATTTATTCCTTGTCCTTATGCCCTAGGGTTGATTATGCTGTTGAAAATTTTCCATTAATTGATCCATCTTCGCTTCTGCTCTTTTTTTTTAGAGGACTGGTCATACGGCACCAAATTGAAATGTGTGGCCGGGTAGGGTAGTGGGGATTGCTGTTTTGAATCGAGAGTGTTAGATTTTGATTACTAGCTGGCCTGCTAGAGGTGATGATTTCTCTCTACAGACTTACAGGAATTTACCAGGTTCGGGGACAATCCTCTAAGGTGTAGTATTAGAGCAGATGTGTTTTATTTATATAATTTACCAGCAAGAGTAGTTATTGTTCATTTATTCTTTCCTTCTTTCCTCTCATGAATGCATGGCAAAGCAAACGAGTGACGACCTGCCTTTAGTATAACGGTGACTTTTATTAAATTATAACGTAATTACAAGTCGACATGGCAATACTTCATAAGACACATATGACAATTTCTTCTTCATAATGCCACATTTTCAAGTAAGTGCATACCAGTAGTGCAATAGGGGTTATTCTGCTTCTTCAGGATATAAAATTTACCATATCTCCGCCTGATATGTTATTGCTTCATCAAAACAAATCAATCCTGCATGTACATTTGAACAGAAGTCTTTCAGCCATTGTTCTCTTGCTAAATCTGCAACAATCTTTCGATTTCGGCAGGGTTAATAATTTTATAGTAATCAGTTCCTACTTACTGTCTTCGAATATAAAGTTTAATTACACACAAAATGCACTTTGAAGAGAACATGCCATCATTCCTGGAATTTCTAATTCTTCACTGCGTTATCAGCACAAACTTGCTGATCTAGCTAGACGCGTCCTTCTTCTCCAACTAATTTAGGTTGCTGGGGAAATTATTCGCGTCCCTTCTACATTTTTTCTGAGCTCACGATTGGATAAAAATCACGTGACGTATGCTTGGCGAAGCGAAGCTTAGCCTGGTTTAATTAAACATCTGCGCCAAGACTTTTTTTTAATCTTCTGTTTCTATAAAAATTTATTTTATGTTAATATAGCCTGTATCTGAAAAACTTACGGTATACGCGGTTACAGCTGTGAAGGTATCTATATCTAATAAGAGTAGTGTAATATAGATGACCTTACTTGCTACCACATATTTATACCTCAGTCAGAATTATTCTGGAATATAGTGATGACTACGTTGAATGTCTAGGGTATGTATATGATGAAGTGTAAGTCACAACAACAACAGACAGATAAACAATTTAATTTATTCCACCACACGTGACAACACTGTGACACTCACACACATTTAACACTCTATAAGACTATTCTTAAATGAGGCACTGGTAAATTTTCAAATATAAATATGTATTGAGTACTTTTCATTAATATATATGTGTCCTGATTCAAATACAAAGTGAACCAGGAATCACAATCAATTTTAATTACAAGTTATATGTACATAATTTATCAATATGAATCTTGTAGTGACATATTTTATTAATCTTATCCTATGTGTGTCAGTTGTGTAGTAGTAATATGAGGTAATACTGGTGTTGTTTTTTTCAAGCTATATTGTTATTGGTCATCATGACTTCAAGTGTTTATTTCTGTTGGAACTAGTATTGGAGATGTTCTCAGTTCCGTTCATTAAAACAATTAATTTCCCCTCTTATTTTTATACAATGTCAGTTTAAGATGGGGTTACATAATGTTGAGCTCCGCTGGCCACATAGGCTTAACTTTCGTGAAGGCGGCAGGAAAAGACTCCTCTGCTCGATTGCTCCCCTGTGTTCTGGAGACACCTCACTGTTTGCTATATGGACCAAGGAGTATGCTGTCCGCCTCTGGATTCAGCAAAGCTCTGACCAGGTACTGCTCAATAGCTTTAGGACCACAGTCCCTGAAACAAGAAGGTTATACCTCCTACTTCAGAACTAATTTATACTCTATTTCTACACTGAGCACAATACATAACAAACACTGAGTTCAGAGCGGTAGGCCAACTGTCAGCTTCATCTGAAATAATTTACACCAGTATATTCCTCCCTAATGGTTACTGCCTAATGGATATGAACGCAGTTTCATAATCCAGATATACCAGGTTCGAAACCTGCTGCGGGCGGTTTGGTAGCAGATCGCTTTGTGTGGATTTTTAACAATGGTATAAGCGCCGTACCGTTCAGAAAGCAATGGCAAACTACTGAATGAAAAAAATTGCCTAGAAAAATCACAAACAGCCAATAAAAGCTGGGGTTGATTGCCACGTCCTGTAAAGGATAAGCAACTAACTTTTTTTAATGGTTACTACGCCTCTGCAATTCCAGCATTATTTCTTTCTAGTCCATAAGATAGGTGTCAGTGTACTGTTTGGCAATTCCATGTAGTTTTACTTTTCTCCGACACCTTCTGTTCAGGTTGGAGCAATATATATGCTTTTCCTCATGTTCGCTACTGAACCACACATATATACAGACAGAATTTATCAATTTACATTCAATTTTCATTAAAAAGATATCAAACATTTCAAGCTTACCACAATTCATGGAAATATTACACAGTGACGTTGAATGGCAATGAATATAGCACAACTTCGATCTGCCGATGTCCCAGGCTTTTATTTCTAACAATATGCACTGGTGCTCAACGCACTGGTTCTGTAGTAAGTTTATTTGCAACTGTGGTGCTGTCCTGACGCCTCTAATTGACTATATTGGCAAGTCTAACCAATCTTGCCATGTTTACACAGCTTTTCAAAAAAAGTACTCCTACCCACGTTTCCCCTGACAACACAAGATAGTATTTATAACCCGACTAATCGTGTTTAGCCTTACATTTCTTGCGCTCCAATCAAATAGGAGGTAACATGTCAGCCTATTTCCCGTACAATGGTGGGGTGAAAATCTGCCACTGAGCGATTCTGATTCTAGGTTGTCTGACACCCTCACTATTTTATTTTGGCTATAATTTGTTAATTCCTAGACTATTTGCGTAACGTTTAACATATTATTTGTCAGCAAGTCCTAAGGAACCCAAATATATATATTTAATGGAGCCAATATGCATTTTCTTCTAGGATAGTCGTGGTGTTACTACCTCCTCACTTCCAAACTTTAGGGTGTCTGGGTACTGTCATGTTTTCAAACGTAAACCAGTATAATGTCATATTTCCTAATAAGAATTTTGTAAGTTTTTTAAAACCTAACTCTGGTATGGGTAGTGTTTTTTATCACTGTCGATTTGAAAAAAGTTAGTGCTATTGGCCTTACACGCGTGATGGCAGCAATTGTGTATCGCGCGACGCGTGTTTAGTGTTGCATGTGTCCCTGCTTTCAGCCCTCCCTTCTTTCTATCTTTAGTCCATCTGTCTTTCGTTTTTGGTAACATAGTGTATAAAATGACATGAATGGATTTTTAAATATAGGTCATCTTGCGTATCTCAAGGTTTTTCTTAGAAATGCAGCACATGTTTTATCGTAGAAAGCGGGAATTGAAGCAGTAGGCTTTTACTATCAACGTGAAACGTTACAATTTGCAGACGCAGGAGAAAACAAGGAGGATTTCGCGTACAGTCATTGTGACAGCACTGTTCTTTACCATTCTTCTTTCCTTTTATTGAAGTTATTTGTTAGGCTTTACATTTACTTTTTAATTTATATATGTGGATTAGAATATTTCACGACAGAGGCCATGCGTGTATATTAAATTTAATATTTTCAAATACGCGTGGGATGAGTAATGATTAACCCCCCCCCCCCCCCCCCCCAACAGTGCTAGATATATTTGATTCGTTCGCCAGAATCTATAATGAATTGATTGGAACATTCAGCAGGAAACACAGATGGGATTTGAAACTAAAGAGTGTGAGATATACTGCAGAAATCAGACACACAGACTGACTGCATCGCAGCGTCAACGAAACACCTCCTACAAGCCAGAGGAAAGAGGATAGGACTTATCATTCCACAACTATAAGTACCAGATCGAGTATTGGGCAACTGTGGAATTTACAAGTAAACTCGCAATTTTAATACAAGACTGGAAACTTGGGAATTTTGTCAAAAGAAGTCATAAGACGAATTTATACAAAAGTTTTCCCAGGCACGATTCATAGAACACCAGCCGCCAGAGGAATTAACTCATATTTCCCAGACCCAGTCATAAGAGAAATTATACAGTTTTCCCAGGCTAGGAATTTACAGAACACCAGCCGTCAGAGGAATTAACTTATATTTCCAGACCTCAGGGATTCGAACATCATCTAACTAAAGGGCTGTGAGTCCATTCTAAATCTGTGCCAGGAGAACTGTGTACTCCCAAAATTTTGGGGTAAGTGTAAACACATTATTTACTAATGTAAATTTTACAGGTTTCATGCTAAGTGGTTATATATGAGGATGGCAACCTCAGCATTTGAAAATACTATATGCATGAACCACTACTTCAAGAGTTGGTGATTGTTTCTGACTAGTCGTGCGGGAAACCCGACAGAAGAGCGACCCCAGACCCCGACGGGAGTAGCGACTAGTAATGAGTGATGATTACATCACATGTGCCTAAAGTGTAACATATTATCTTGTGAGAATTATGTACCTTTTTTAATTGTAATTCAGGCAGATCATTATTTACGCACTCCATACGCAATTTCCTAGTTGACATCCAGAAGGATATTGGTGAATTTTCACCATATTCATTGAATTACATTGTGTGCTCGGGAATTTAATTCTTCTGAGAGGTTAACATTGGTGGGTGGAGCGCATGAAAATGGGCCTGTTAATTTGCGAAGAACAAGTGTACTCAGCAGAAGGCATTTGTTTCTTTTTATTTGTCACAGTTCGTCGTGGTTACAAGCCATCAGACTTAAGTACTGAAGTTCCGTCGCCACTAGTGTGAGAGAAGAGTATCAACACTAAACCGCCCACAGTGGACAAATTATGTGGAGAAGTGCACTCATCACCAAAACGAAGTGACAGAAACCACAGCTGCAGGACTCATCTGGAGCTAAGTTGTGTGTAACAGGCTACAGCAAAAATACGGACATTATTAACGCCCTACCAAAACCTCAATGAGGAAAAATTCAATATAACTTACACCCCATTTAACCCTTATTTTAACTTGTTGAACTAATTGACTATTAAATTTGTTGTATGTTATTTTAAACTAAACAATAATAGTTGATTCAGTTTATATGTACGAAAGCAAACGTATGAGCTAGTGGTACCAATAGTAAGAGATGGAAATATTAAAACTGATACCAAAAATTATGAAATGGAAATATGAAAACCGATACAAAAATTATGAAGTGGAAATATGAAAACTGATACCAACAGTAAGAAATGGAAGTGTGAGCGCTGTGTTAAAAACTTGCCCGCCATTTTATCGGATATTTGCTGTTACTTTTTCCTCACGTTAATACGTTCATGAGTCATACACTTTCAATGCCAGCACACACACACAAATTTCACGTCGACAACGCGTCAACTAGCGATTAGTTTTTTCGCGTAATCAAGCCCTGGCTAACACAAGTCTGGTCACATCGCCAACGCGTCAACTATCGATTAGTTTTTCGAGTAATCAAGATCTGACTAGTACAAGTCTGGATACGTTTCAAAATAGGTAAGTCTCTAACACTTCACTCCCACCTTTAGTCGCTGGTCCTAGTATAGTCAGGTCTCTAACACTTCACTCCCACCTCTCGATGGTGGACACATGCCTGCTACACCCCAACACACACAAACACACACACACAACCACACCCAAACACGCGCACACACACGCGCACACACCACCACAGACGCGCGCCAACACAACCACACACACACCCATCTTCACTCCCACCTTAGATGTTAGCCCTAGTCAGGTCTCTAACACTTCACTCCCACCTCTAGTAGCTGGTCCTAGTATAGTCAGGTCTCTAACACTTCACTCCCACCTCTCGATGGTGGCAAACCCGCCTGCTACACCCCCAACACACACACACACAACCACACCCGCACACGCGCACACACACACGCACACGCACACGCACACACACACAACCACAGACGCACGCCAACACAACCACACACACACACACACCCATCTTCACTCCCACCTCTAGTTGCTAGACCTGGTATAGTCAGATCTCTAACACTGCCCTCCCACCTCTAGATACGAGAGCTAGTATAAACAAGTCTCTAACACCAACACACTACCAACACACAACGACACGCCCGCAGTCCAAAAAGACTCCCCTCGCTTCAAAAAACCTCTTAGTAACCTAATCCAACATTATCGATTTTTTATATTTTCCGTCATTATCGATTTTTATATTGTATATATATATATATATATATATATATATATATATATATATATATATATATATATATATATATATATATATATATATATATATATATATATATATATATATATGTGTGTGTGTATATGTATGTGTATATGTATGTATATATGTCTAAATAGCACTCCTAACACCACATCCCCATTAACTATATACTTCTATCTAACACTTCACTCCTGCGTCATACATACAACCACCAGCTACGCCCCAGCACACCCCCATGAGTCATAACCGCCAGCCAAAAAACAATACCCGTTCCCTTAAAATAAAACCCTTAGTAACCTAAGCCGCCGTCACCACAGATGCATCCTGACAACGTCACCACATCTCCGTTTTTATGAATGTATATATGTATGTATATATGTCTAAACAAACACACCCAACATCACACAAAAATCCCCCTAACCTAACCCCGCCCGCTACATTACACCCATGCATCGTCACCCCCTTCTTTGTTACCTATGTATGTATAACTGTTGTAATATATGTCTATATAAATAACTAACTATAATTTTATTTGAAAACACACCTCCCATCTTCCAATATAAATATATATATATATATATAAATATTATACAATGTCACTATATGATAATGTTGTATGAACAATAAAATATATTAACTAAATTCTTTGTTACCCATGTCTATATAACTGTTGTCTACCTATTGTAAATATACGTCTAACTGTTGTAAATATATATCGTCTAACTGTTGTAAATATGTATAACTATTTTGTAACATAAATATCGGCTTCCTTTTCTAAATATATCGCCTTCCTATTGTCTAAATATTGTCTGTAAACAACACCATTATCGAACTAATATATTACTATATAAAAGTCACGCGCCGCCACAGCGCGCCGCCACATTTTCCTTATATAAAAGTCACGCGCCTGCAGATTTTTTCCTTATATAAAAAGTCACACGCCTGCAGAAATGCGCGTCGGTTTGCGCCTACTATACTACTCATTATATGATGTAAATGTATATAGAGGAGCAGATGTTGTATCAGATCACCATCTTCTGTTAGCCAAAACAAAATTACAACTTAAGAAATTTGCAACGCTGTCGTCTATGATGTCGTTTATTAAATGATCAAGTCGTCCAAAAGTGAAGTGTCTCTTCAATGCATCAAGTTGAATTGTGATAATTCAAAGTTTGACTCAGAACTTTCACATGTTAAATATCTGTTAGTCAGTTATATAACTGAAACCACCAGGTCTTTACACCCCTCCACTCTAATATTATTCGTGTTCAGAGTTTCTTCTTGATTTTGTTTGTTTGTTTGTTTGTTGTTTTGTTGTTGTTGTTTTTTGTTTTGTTTATTTATTTAACGTATAACCACAATTGTGATTTTCCCTATTTACAATGATTTGACAAATGTGATGCCACGTTCTCGTATCGGCAGTTGTTCATATTATTTGGAATTGAAAACAATATATATCCTAATTATAACCCATCAGAGGTTGAACAGGATATTTTTCTTCATTAATTAAACAAAAATACAAAAACAATGTTGTTATTGTCCATTTTTTGAACAAAACCGTTACCAATTACCGTTACCATGGGGAGTGACTACTACATTTTATAAAAGTTCAAACTAAAAATAAATCAAATGTTCCTAGAAGCCAAATTTACAACTAGAGAAGATTTTATTACAACCAAATACCCTTAGTTGGAAAATACAACTCGGGCAATTACATAAGAATTATTATTTTTTGGGGCTGCGTCCTTTGCCACCCTAACGTATTAATTTTTGGGGGGCTTACGTCCGCTGCCACCCCATCGTATTATTTTGGAGACTCTGTCCTTGCCACCCATACGCCCGCTATTACTCGAGGCGAAATCTCAGTATGTCTAACCTGAGACTGATTTTACGTGAGTATCCCTTTTTTTTTCTTGTACAGAGACAGGTGTCCCTCGCCAATCAGGCAGATACTCGCCGATTTCGGAGGTACCCATTAGTCCCTGGTCGACGAGACTCCTTCAAATGATCACGCCAGGGCTCGAGTTAATCCAGTCCAAATCCCGGTCGACGAAAATCTTCAAATGATCTCGCCCGGGTTTGATCCTGGGTCACCCGGTCGCAAGCGTAGTTTGGTAACCACTACACCAGCGCGGCTCCCTGGACGAATATTAAATTTTGGGAGCTCTGTCATTGCCATCCCAACGGATGAATATTATTGTTGGTGCATTCGTCCTTGAAGGACTCGATCATTGTCTACTTCAAGAAAGATGTGAAACACGACGTCTTCAGCAATAACTTATTTACTTATTTAGTCGTTCCCCTTCTACCGTGAGGTGTAGAGGTCTGGAAGAGAGAGCGCCAGACTATCCTATCGGCTGTCTTCCTCCTGGCCTGGTTCCATTCTAGTCCTCGGTCCTTCAAAGATAGTCCAATGTTGTCCTCCCAGTGGACTCTAGGTCGTCCTGGAGGTTTGGATCCCTGGCTCTTAGTTTCCCATGCTTGTCGTGGTAGCCGATCTTCTCCCATTCTGCAGACATGGCCAAACCATCTTAGTTGGGACTGTTCTACTTGGGTCTACAGGGGGTGGGATTTTAGGCCTATGACGCATCGTCTGGTTGCGGACCATGTCTCTTCTTGTTACTTCAACCACCTTCCCTAGATACCTCATTTCTGAGGTTTGGATCTGGCTTTTGTGGGTTGTATGCCCATGACTCGCATCCATATGTCAAGACTGGGACATGGGTGGAGTGGTATACAGCCATCTTCGTTTTCTTACCAACCTCTCTGTTGCTGAGGAATCCTCGATTTATGGCCTGAAAAAGTCTCCCAGCTGCTGCTTTTCGAGTGGCCAACTCTTCTTTGATGCCTCCCTTTCGGTCTATAATAGCTCCGAGGTATTTAAAGTGGTCGACCTGCTCCAGGACCTGTTCTCCCAGCTTAATCTGATGTCTTCTTTCTGCTCGTGATATCACCATGGATTTTGTTTTAGAGCTGCTTATGACCATCCCTCTCTTCTCCAGCTCTTCCTTCCAGACTTGCAGGCTGGATTAGAGATGTGCCTCAGATTTAGCAATCATGGCAACATCATCAGCAAATGCCAGCTCTGAAATACATACCTGTCTCATCTTCCAGTATCCCACTGAATACTTTCTTGTTCTCTCCTTACATGCCTTGATGACATCGTCCATGAGGAGTATGAAAAGATAACGTGACAGGATATCACCTTGTCTTACACCAGTGGTGGTTCTGAACTCTTCTGACTTATGGTTTGCAGTCCTCACATAATTTCTGCAAGACTTGTAGAAGCTCAGTATAGCATGAATCAGAGGTGCTGGAATGTTCTTCCTTGCCAAAGTTTGCTCCAGGGGACCCTGTCAAACGCCCTTTCCAGATCTACGAAACAAAGATGGATCTCACTCTTATACTCAAGGGCCTTTTCATTCAGCAATAACAATTGGTTTTGATTGCTCACATCTAGCATGACATTGAAAATGTTCAACTTTTCAAGAATATAGAAGGAATTTGACGACTACATAATTTAGCATTATCAAGAAGCGTTAAATTGACCTCGAAGAACATTCTAAATTCAAACACATGGAGATCAACTTCAATCGACAGTAATGAGGGTTTCAAAACTAACAGTACGAAGGATTATGAAAATGGCTTGGAATGCACGACCTGGCACATCGTCTTGACTACTGACGTCATCATGATTGGTAAAACGATTGAATGACATTTTATTTCTTCAGCGTCTGATCATTTTACGCAACTGATTCGATTTTCAAGCGTCCTAGACCTGATAATTCGTCTGGGAAAGGAATCCAGTATTTAAGTAATACGGCTGTCGGTTCATCTGACTTCATTTCTGTTGATTGAAAAGTATCTTTGATCGACTCCAAGTGCTTGCTTGCTTGCTTGCTTGCTTTTATCTCCGATGAGGGTGCGAGTACACTAGCCACAGCGGCAAGACATGGTAAAGTGGCAGCCACTGCCACGCCCTGATACGTCCGTGTTGCCACCACGGCCAGAAAGCCACCCATCTTGCCCAAGCGATGAGGAGAGCAACCGCCGTGCATTACGCCACTGTTTGGGGAAGTGGTTTGGGCTTTTTTTCACCCCAGGGCGCATCCTTAGGACTCAGGACCAGGCTACGTAACCAGGCCCACTATGGCGTGTGTTGTAACTGACCCGAGGTTTGGATAGCTCTCTAACCCTGGCAAAGGGGGTATAGTCGCCGAGACAAGACTGACACGAGCAATCAGTCAAAGGTGGGCTTTGTTGCAACCACAGGGAACCTCTTATCGGGTAGCGAGGGTGCAATGCCACGAGGAAACAAGGCTCTCTTCTCGTCTCTACCTGCAAAGTGGGGGTGTTATTATCGCTCGTGGGACTAGACGTAATCGAGGCGTAGGCGCAGCCGGCGCCAAGCCTTCTACCACTCTTGAGCTGTATTAACCAAGAAGAGACGGAACAGCTTCTTTTGCAACCACCCGAATCGGGAAGACACGGGCCCGGGAAAACGCACAGTCTCGGATAGGACCACTGCTCTGCTCATTCAATGGCGTAGCAGCGACCGAGCCTCTACGGTTATCTAGAAAAACACGGACACAGTCACATTGCACTGGCCTCTAACTATACTGGGAAGAACCGGGAAAACCGGGACCACACAACAGTCTTGAGGAGGACAAAGTCTCCTTTGTGGGAAACTTATTTGTATTAACTTTGTCGCGGGCTGTTGGTGGTGCTTGTTATTTGTAAGATTTCTTCTGAAATTTTACAAATGACAACACTCTAATAGGTTTTTTGTTTGTTGTTCAGTCAGAGAATCCAGCATAAACTGTGGCAATTCTCGGTCTCTGACTGAATTTCGAACATTACATAATCGTTTAGATTGTTTCGTAAAAGTTTGCGTTCCATATTTTCATTTCTTATTTTATGTAAGTGTGCCACTGATCTGACGTTCGTGCTTTAATTTCTCTTGTCTTCGTGTAAATTTGACGACTTGCTGTAATCGTGCATACAGAGAATTTCAAAGGCAGTAGACCACAAACTGAGGAAAGAACAAGCAGGATTTAGAAAGAACAGGAGATGTGTAGATCAAATATTCACTCTCAGGAACATTATAGTGCAGTGCTCAGAATGGCAAAGACAGCTTTACATTAATTTTGTTGATTTTGAAAAGGCTTTCGACAGCATACATAGGGACAGTTTATGGAAAATACTGAGGGCTTATGGAATTCCAAGCTGCATAGTGTCAATCATAAAAAGCCTCTATGCCAACTTTACGTGTAGTGTTGGGCAGAGCAACCTAACCTTTGAGGTGAGACAGGAGTACGACAGGGATGCCCCTTATCAACCACTCTATTTTTAACAGTCATAGACTGGGTGATGCGCCAGACAACAGAGGGCAGTCCAAGAGGAATAAGATGGACAACATTTTCTACATTGGAAGATCTGGAATATGCAGATGACATTGCACTACTAGCACATTCACATCAACACATCCAGGAAAAAACGGATAGACTTAATAAGTTTAGCCAGCAGGTTGGCTTGAATATCAATTTAAAGAAGTCTGAGGTCATGACGCTCAATGTAAGCAACCCTGAGCCCATATCAGTAAGGAATCAGCAATTAGTACAGACAGATACCTTCACATACCTAGGAAGCATAGTAACACCAGACGGCGGGGCAGGCAAAGACATCAACATCAGAATGAATAAGGCAAGAACAGCCTTCTTTAGCCTAAACCACATCTGGAAGTCCTCCCAATACAGCACAAGCACAAAATTAAGATTATATCAGAGCTGTGTGCTTTCTGTGCTTCTCTATGGCGCGGAATGCTGGAGAGTTACAGAGAAGGAAATGTCGAAATTGTCCTCTTTTCACACAACATGCCTAAGGAAATTTCACCGAATCTTTTGGCCAAATACCATCACTAACCAAGATCTGCTTACTCGTAGCAAGCAAGAGGACATGCACACCATCATAGCTGGCAGACGCTGGAGCTGGGTTGGTCATGTCCTCAGAAGAGACCCCGATGCCATCACAAGAACAGCTATGCTTAGGACCCCTGAAGGAAAACGAAAGAGAGGCCGACCAAAAACTACCTGGCGGAGGACTGTGGAGGCTGAGATGCAAAGAATGAACCAGAGTTGGGGCACTGTACGAAGGATGGCCACCGACCAAGCAAAGTGGAATCAATTTGTTGTTGCCCTACAAGACGCCACTAGGCGTGATGGCCACTGACTGCTTTGACGGTCGGCGGCTAAGGATCAAAGAAGAAGAAGAAGAAGTAATCATGCGTTCTTCCCCCCCCCCCCTTACCTTTTATATTATTCATGGTTTTGTTCCTTTATATTCTTCATGTTTTTGTTCCTTTATATTTTCAAGTTTTTTCCATTATATTCTTCATGTTGTGTTTATTGATATTATTCATGGTTTGTTCCTTTATCTTCTTAATGTTTTGTTCGTTTATATTCTTAATGTTTTGGTCCTTTATGGTCTTCGTGTTTTGTTCCTTTATATTCTTTATGTTTTGTTCCTTTATATTCTTCATGTTTTTGTTCCTTTATATTCTTCATGTTTTGTTCCTTTATATTCTTCATGTTTTGTTCCTTTATATTCTTCATGTTTTGTTCCTTTATATTCTTCATGTTTTGTTCCTTTATATTCTTCATGTTTTGTTCCTTTATATTCTTCATGTTTTGTTCCTTTATATTCTTCATGTTTTTGTTCCTTTATGTTTTTGTTCCTTTATATTCTTCATGTTTTTTGTTCCTGTTTTATATTCTTTATATTCTTCATGTTTTGTTCCTTTATATTCTTCATGTTTTGTTCCTTTATATTCTTCATGTTTTGTTCTTTATATTCTTCATGTTTTGTTCCTTTATATTCTTCATGTTTTGTTCCTTTATATTCTTCATGTTTTGTTCCTTTATATTCTTCATGTTTTGTTCCTTTATATTCTTCATGTTTTGTTCCTTTATATTCTTCATGTTTTGTTCCTTTATATTCTTCATGTTTTGTTCCTTTATATTCTTCATGTTTTGTTCCTTTATATTCTTCATGTTTTGTTCCTTTATATTCTTCATGTTTTCTTCCTTTATATTCTTCATGTTTTGTTCCTTTATATTCTTCATGTTTTGTTCCTTTATATTCTTCATGTTTTGTTCCTTTATATTCTTCATGTTTTGTTCTTTATATTCTTCATGTTTTGTTCCTTTATATTCTTCATGTTTTGTTCCTTTATATTCTTCATGTTTTGTTCCTTTATATTCTTCATGTTTTGTTCCTTTATATTCTTCATGTTTTGTTCCTTTATATTCTTCATGTTTTGTTCCTTTATATTCTTCATGTTTTGTTCCTTTATATTCTTCATGTTTTGTTCCTTTATATTCTTCATGTTTTGTTCCTTTATATTCTTCATGTTTTGTTCCTTTATATTCTTCATGTTTTGTTCCTTTATATTCTTCATGTTTTGTTCCTTTATATTCTTCATGTTTTGTTCCTTTATGTTCTTCATGTTTTGTTCCTTTATGTTCTTCATGTTTTGTTCCTTTATATTCTTCATGTTTTGTTCCTTTATATTCTTCATGTTTTGTTCCTTTATATTCTTCATGTTTTGTTCCTTTATATTCTTCATGTTTTGTTCCTTTATATTCTTCATGTTTTGTTCCTTTATATTCTTCATGTTTTGTTCCTTTATATTCTTCATGTTTTGTTCCTTTATATTCTTCATGTTTTGTTCCTTTATATTCTTCATGTTTTGTTCCTTTATATTCTTCATGTTTTGTTCCTTTATTTTCTTCATGTTTTGTTCCTTTATATTCTTCATGTTTTGTTCCTTTATATTCTTCATGTTTTGTTCCTTTATATTCTTCATGTTTTGTTCCTTTATGTTCTTCATGTTTTGTTCCTTTATATTCTTCATGTTTTGTTCCTTTATATTCTTCATGTTTTGTTCCTTTATATTCTTCATGTTTTGTTCCTTTATATTCTTCATGTTTTGTTCCTTTATATTCTTCATGTTTTGTTCCTTTATATTCTTCATGTTTTGTTCCTTTATATTCTTCATGTTTTGTTCCTTTATATTCTTCATGTTTTGTTCCTTTATATTCTTCATGTTTTGTTCCTTTATATTCTTCATGTTTTGTTCCTTTATATTCTTCATGTTTTGTTCCTTTATATTCTTCATGTTTTGTTCTTTTATATTCTTCATGTTTTGTTCCTTTATATTCTTCATGTTTTGTTCCTTTATATTCTTCATGTTTTGTTCCTTTATATTCTTCATGTTTTGTTCCTTTATATTCTTCATGTTTTGTTCCTTTATATTCTTCATGTTTTGTTCCTTTATATTCTTCATGTTTTGTTCCTTTTATATTCTTCATGTTTTGTTCCTTTATATTCTTCATGTTTTGTTCCTTTATATTCTTCATGTTTTGTTCCTTTATATTCTTCATGTTTTGTTCCTTTATATTCTTCATGTTTTGTTCCTTTATATTCTTCATGTTTTGTTCCTTTATATTCTTCATGTTTTGTTCCTTTATATTCTTCATGTTTTGTTCCTTTATATTCTTTATGTTTTGTTCCTTTACATTCTTCATGTTTGTTTTGTTCCTTTATATTCTTCATGTTTTGTTCCTTTATATTCTTCATGTATGTTGTGTTCCTTTATATTCTTCATGTTTGTTTTGTTCCTTTATATTCTTCATGTTTTGTTCCTTTATATTCTTCATGTTTTGTTCCTTTATATTCTTCATGTTTTGTTCCTTTATATTCTTCATGTTTTGTTCCTTTATATTCTTCATGTTTTGTTCCTTTATATTCTTCATGTTTTGTTCCTTTATATTCTTCATGTTTTGTTCCTTTATATTCTTCATGTTTTGTTCCTTTATATTCTTCATGTTTTGTTCCTTTATATTCTTCATGTTTTGTTCCTTATATTCTTCATGTTTTGTTCCTTTATATTCTTCATGTTTTGTTCCTTTATATTCTTCATGTTTTGTTCCTTTATATTCTTCATGTTTTGTTCCTTTATATTCTTCATGTTTTGTTCCTTTATATTCTTCATGTTTTGTTCCTTTATATTCTTCATGTTTTGTTCCTTTATATTCTTCATGTTTTGTTCCTTTATATTCTTCATGTTTTGTTCCTTTATATTCTTCATGTTTTGTTCCTTTATATTCTTCATGTTTTGTTCCTTTATATTCTTCATGTTTTGTTCCTTTATGTTCTTCATGTTTTGTTCCTTTATATTCTTCATGTTTTGTTCCTTTATATTGTTCCTTTATATTCTTCATGTTTTGTTCCTTTATATTCTTCATGTTTTGTTCCTTTATATTCTTCATGTTTTGTTCCTTTATATTCTTCATGTTTTGTTCTTTTATGTTCTTCATGTTTTGTTCCTTTATATTCTTCATGTTTTGTTCCTTTATATTCTTCATGTTTTGTTCCTTTATATTCTTCATGTTTTGTTCCTTTATATTCTTCATGTTTTGTTCCTTTATATTCTTCATGTTTTGTTCCTTTATATTCTTCATGTTTTGTTCCTTTATATTCTTCATGTTTTGTTCCTTTATATTCTTCATGTTTTGTTCCTTTATATTCTTCATGTTTTGTTCCTTTATATTCTTCATGTTTTGTTCCTTTATATTCTTCATGTTTTGTTCCTTTATATTCTTCATGTTTTGTTCCTTTATATTCTTCATGTTTTGTTCCTTTATATTCTTCATGTTTTGTTCCTTTATATTCTTCATGTTTTGTTCCTTTATATTCTTCATGTTTTGTTCCTTTATATTCTTCATATTTTGTTCCTTCATATTCTTTATGTTTTGTTCCTTTATATTCTTCATGTTTTGTTCCTTTATATTCTTCATGTTTTGTTCCTTTATATTCTTCATGTTTTGTTCCTTTATATTCTTCATGTTTTGTTCCTTTATATTCTTCATGTTTTGTTCCTTTATATTCTTCATGTTTTGTTCCTTTATATTCTTCATGTTTTGTTCCTTTATATTCTTCATGTTTTGTTCCTTTATATTCTTCATGTTTTGTTCCTTTATATTCTTCATGTTTTGTTCCTTTATATTCTTCATGTTTTGTTCCTTTATATTCTTCATGTTTTGTTCCTTTATATTCTTCATGTTTTGTTCCTTTATATTCTTCATGTTTTGTTCCTTTATATTCTTCATGTTTTGTTCCTTTATATTCTTCATGTTTTGTTCCTTTATATTCTTCATGTTTTGTTCCTTTATATTCTTCATGTTTTTGTTCCTTTATATTCTTCATGTTTTGTTCCTTTATATTCTTCATGTTTTGTTCCTTTATATTCTTCATGTTTTGTTCCTTTATATTCTTCATGTTTTGTTCCTTTATATTCTTCATGTTTTGTTCCTTTATATTCTTCATGTTTTGTTCCTTTATGTTCTTCATGTTTTGTTCCTTTATATTCTTCATGTTTTGTTCCTTTATATTCTTCATGTTTTGTTCCTTTATATTCTTCATGTTTTGTTCCTTTATATTCTTCATGTTTTGTTCCTTTATATTCTTCATGTTTTGTTCCTTTATATTCTTCATGTTTTGTTCCTTTATATTCTTCATGTTTTGTTCCTTTATATTCTTCATGTTTTGTTCCTTTATATTCTTCATGTTTTGTTCCTTTATATTCTTCATGTTTTGTTCCTTTATATTTTTCATGTTTTGTTCCTTTATATTCTTCATGTTTTGTTCCTTTATATTCTTCATGTTTTGTTCCTTTATATTCTTCATGTTTTGTTCCTTTATATTCTTCATGTTTTGTTCCTTTATATTCTTCATGTTTTGTTCCTTTATATTCTTCATGTTTTGTTCCTTTATATTCATGTTTTGTTTTTTTATATTCTTCATGTTTTGTTCCTTTATATTCTTCATGTTTTGTTCCTTTATATTCTTCATGTTTTGTTCCTTTATATTCTTCATGTTTTGTTCCTTTATATTCTTCATGTTTTGTTCCTTTATATTCTTCATGTTTTGTTCCTTTATATTCTTCATGTTTTGTTCCTTTATATTCTTCATGTTTTGTTCCTTTATATTCTTCATGTTTTGTTCTTTATATTCTTCATGTTTTGTTCCTTTATATTCTTCATGTTTTGTTCCTTTATATTCTTCATGTTTTGTTCCTTTATATTCTTCATGTTTTGTTCCTTTATATTCTTCATGTTTTGTTCCTTTATATTCTTCATGTTTTGTTCCTTTATATTCTTCATGTTTTGTTCCTTTATATTATTCTTCATGTTTTGTTCCTTTATATTCTTCATGTTTTGTTCCTTTATATTCTTCATGTTTTGTTCCTTTATATTCTTCATGTTTTGTTCCTTTATATTCTTCATGTTTTGTTCTTTTATATTCTTCATGTTTTTTTCCTTTATATTCTTCACTTATATTCTTCATGTTTTGTTCCTTTATATTCTTCATGTTTTGTTCCTTTATATTCTTCATGTTTTGTTCCTTTATATTCTTCATGTTTTGTTCCTTTTTATATGTTTTGTTCATATTTTTGTTTGTTTATATATTCTTCATGTTTTGTTCCTTTATATTCTTCATGTTTTGTTCCTTTATATTCTTCCTTTTTTGTTCCTTTATATTTCTTCATGTTTTGTTCCTTTTATATTCTTCATGTTTTGTTCCTTTATATTCTTCATGTTTTGTTCCTTTATATTCTTCATGTTTTGTTCCTTTATATTCTTCATGTTTTGTTCCTTTATATTCTTCATGTTTTGTTCCTTTATATTCTTCATGTTTTGTTCCTTTATATTCTTCATGTTTTGTTCCTTTATATTCTTCATGTTTTGTTCCTTTATATTCTTCATGTTTTGTTCCTTTTATATTCTTCATGTTTTGTTCCTTTATATTCTTCATGTTTTGTTCCTTTATATTCTTCATGTTTTGTTCCTTTATATTCTTCATGTTTTGTTCCTTTTATATTCTTCATGTTTTGTTCCTTTATATTCTTCATGTTTTGTTCCTTTATATTCTTCATGTTTTGTTCCTTTATATTCTTCATGTTTTGTTCCTTTATATTCTTCATGTTTTGTTCCTTTATATTCTTCATGTTTTGTTCCTTTATATTCTTCATGTTTTGTTCCTTTATATTCTTCATGTTTTGTTCCTTTATATTCTTCATGTTTTGTTCCTTTATATTCTTCATGTTTTGTTCCTTTTATATTCTTCATGTTTTGTTCCTTTATATTCTTCATGTTTTGTTCCTTTATATTCTTCATGTTTTGTTCCTTTATATTCTTCATGTTTTGTTCCTTTATATTCTTCATGTTTTGTTCCTTTATATTCTTCATGTTTTGTTCCTTTATATTCTTCATGTTTTGTTCCTTTATATTCTTCATGTTTTGTTCCTTTATATTCTTCATGTTTTGTTCCTTTATATTCTTCATGTTTTGTTCCTTTATATTCTTCTTGTTTTGTTCCTTTATGTTCTTCATGTTTTGTTCCTTTATATTCTTCATGTTTTGTTCCTTTATATTCTTCATGTTTTGTTCCTTTATATTCTTCATGTTTTGTTCCTTTATATTCTTCATGTTTTGTTCCTTTGTTCCTTTATATTCTTCATGTTTTGTTCCTTTATATTCTTCATGTTTTGTTCCTTTATATTCTTCATGTTTTGTTCCTTTATATTCTTCATGTTTTGTTCCTTTATATTCTTCATGTTTTGTTTCCTTTATTATATTCTTCATTCATGTTTTGTTCCTTTATATTCTTCATGTTTTGTTCCTTTATATTCTTCATGTTTTGTTCCTTTATATTCTTCATGTTTTGTTCCTTTATATTCTTCATGTTTTGTTCCTTTATATTCTTCATGTTTTGTTCCTTTATATTCTTCATGTTTTGTTCCTTTATATTCTTCATGTTTTGTTCCTTTATATTCTTCCTGTTTTGTTCCTTTATATTCTTCATGTTTTGTTCCTTTTATATTCTTCATGTTTTGTTTCCTTTATATTCTTCATGTTTTTGTTCTTTATATTCTTCATGTTTTGTTCCTTTATATTCTTCATGTTTTGTTCCTTTATATTCTTCATGTTTTGTTCCTTTATATTCATGTTTTGTTCATGTTTTGTTATATATTCTTCAATGTTTTTGTTCCTTTATTTTTCTTCATGTTTTGTTCCTTTATATTCTTCATGTTTTGTTCCTTTATATTCTTCATGTTTTGTTCCTTTATATTCTTCATGTTTTGTTCCTTTATATTCTTCATGTTTTGTTCCTTTATATTCTTCATGTTTTGTTTTTTTTTTTTTTTCATGTTTTGTTTTTTTATGTTCTTCTTTTTTTGTTCCTTTTTATTCTTCTTGTTTTTCTCCTTTATATTCTTCTTTATGTTCTTTCATGTTTTTGTTCTTTTATGTTCTTCATGTTTTGTTCCTTTTATATT
>JAMPIV010001426.1:0-94306 GCA_024509875.1 Oreohelix idahoensis
AGGAGCTTGGGTACTTTGAGAAGATTGAGATTTTCTGACAACTTCATATCTGTATTATTCATTCTACAAGGAATCCCAAGGTGATGTGTTAAGCTCACACGGGTATTATCTTGACATTTTCGAATTATTATATAAACACAATGGTATTTCAAAATCTACATCAGTGATAGTTGTAGTTTATGGGGTATGATGATGTATCTTCAGCCCACACATCATACACAGTGACTCTACATTTTAGATGAATAATGTAGTGGTAACAGCTGTGAACATTCCAAATGAATTCAGAATAGATATTATATAGTGACTATTGTTGTAGTTTAGTGGACAAAGAGTCCAGCAGATATGTTTAGTTGATCTTTTCTGTACAACTATCGTGTCCTCATTTTCATTAAGAGGCCTGTCGGGGGGGGGAGGGGGGGGGGGGGAATAAAAAAGATATGGCTGGGACAGGCAGATTAAATTGTACAGATAAAAAAAAAAATATTCCTTTTAAAGAAAAACTTAACCACTGATTTTATTCACTTCCTCAAAGAAAAATTAAAGTGTTTTTGTGTGTTGTGTACCATCATTTCATTTCTCCCCTAGACACTAGGTACATCATACACCAGACACTAGAGCCAAAATAGTAACCGTGTGAGATCTAGGGAGGAAGCGTAGCGTTAGGTTCCCTGCACATTAATTCATCATCATCATTTATAGAGTCAGGGGCGTACATGTGCTTGACCTCACACGGTTAATACAGACACGGATTTCATTCTTTTAGGATACCATCATAACCTCCCCAGCAACTCAAACTTTGCTACACCACCTTGAGATAGAAGCGTCTCATCATCCTTCTCTATCTGCATCTCTGCCAAGAGTAATCTTGTGCTAAGGTAGACCTTTGAATTTTGAAGACCCACATTAGATACTCTAGGTTTTGGTCATAATTGGACATCACTGCAGAACAAAGGGGAGGCAACCCTTGACAAACCTCAGAGTTTCTAAAGCAGATCCTCACAGCCTCCTGATTTACCTGCCGCTAATATACATTTAACAGCACTTTTGCGTCTTTAAAAGGGCCTTTAAATTCCGCGCCCCCCCCCCCCTCTTTCTTGTGGACCAGCAATGGGAATAGCGCCGAATGTAGCGGAAGGTATTATAAGTATGATGATAGTGGTAGAGTAGAAGAGGTCTTCTCTCCAGGAGATGTGAAGTCCACAGTGTCAAAGAAAAACACTGGTGTCACTAGATACTTCCCTATGTGCCTATCAGAGATAAAAACAATTCACAAAAACTCAACTTCAACAATATTGAGTTAATGAAGCTGTTGAGTACAATTATGAAATTTATTTATTTACATAATCTGTCTCGTGCTGACTTTATGAATGTGTGTCGATGGAAGCCAATGAAGAATTATTTTACAAAAGCATGGTGATGATGAATTTAAATTAAATTAATTAATTTACTAAAAAAATGTTCTTGTAGACTTCTCCAAATAGTTGAATAACTGGAATTCTCACTGTGTTATTTTCACTTTACTGTCGCCGTTATGCAATCGTACTAATATTTTTCATCATGAAACAATTCTTGACAAATTGTTACTCTGGATGCACGATTGTCATTGACAGTCACTTCAATGAACTTCTATGCTAGATGAATTTTGCTTTTGACTTGCACAGTTTGGCAGATGGGTCTTGCTTATGCCAATCCAGACTCTGCTGGGGTGTAAAACATCGATCTTGATAACCACCACTGAGACTTCTGGTTTTTACACTTAAGCTGAAGTAGTTCTTGATCATAGACCTCTGACGTGTGGTGACAAGTACGAACCTGAAGACAAGGTTTAGACATATGGCTAGGTTTTGTTTTTACTGCTCACCAATCTAGTGTATGTGATATGATGTTGTTTTTCAGATGTCTGTGTGTACATGCAATGATACATGGATCAGTCATGATAAGCGATAGCGAGACAAAACAGGTGTCTGTCTAGCTGCAGAACATTTTCTAAAATAAAATAATACAGAATATACTACAGTTCCTACATCAGTTATGTACACTCATATATGGTATGGTGTCTTAGTCACTCTTACTTCCTCTGCCTAACAAGTCAGCTCTGATAAATGCTGTAACTTTATGGCAGGATATATACGCCCTGATAAGGACTGTATTTAGTCCTGAAGAGGACTATGCTAGTCCTGATAAGGACTCAGTCACTGTGGTTATATTATCGGGTTCCAACATTCGACACGCATACCAATTTAACCAAATAGAATGTATGATACTTTCATAATATATCGACTAACCATATCCTGAAATAAACAGTTGTAATTAATGTATTAAATATACAAAGTAATTCTACATACCCTCTCGGGATCTATATAAAGTCAGTAAAGACTGGCTTTGGTGGAGAATAGTGCTCCCCGGCCACAGATGGTAAGAAGTTAGCCTCACACGCGTCTCTCTCTAGCCTCCTTCCTTCTGTCTTTATGCTGTGCAAGTGAGTTTGAATTATCCGCGGTCTCCTTTTATAGGTTGATGACGTGCATCCGAGAAGAGAGGGTCAGTAACTCTGGTGTCAGTTTCCAAATTATGGCCTATACCGAACGAAACTGTATTGGACATAATCCAAACCTGTGCTTCGGGCATCTCACCTTTTCTATTGAGAGCCTTTTGAGTTATAGTCTTCCATTCTCAGTAAGTTTAGCGTTCTTTCTAGTGTTGTTTTCCCTAATTGGTCTTGTATTTGATTTTATATCAAATTTTAAGTAGGAACAACACAGGATCGCTCAATGTACTGACACTTTCACTCGCACAAATCTTCAAAAGTACTCCATAAAGCAACTTTTCCTTTCATATGCACATAATAGGAGTTAAAAGGATCCCGTTACATGCCCATTGAGGCATATTGGGAATATAGTGTTAGGCCCATATTTTCTTGATCATCGGCACACTAGGGGTGAAGTGGTCAGCATCACGCCGGCCGTCTTAACCTTCCCAGAGTTGCTCTGGTACCCAGGTGGGGCTGGGTCGACCCAGAAGCCGTTTGCGGCCTAAAAAATCCCACCTCATCTGGGGATCGAACCAAAGACCACTGAGCTAGGAAGCCAGTGCACTAACCACTATGCTACCGCGGCTCCCTAATAGGAGTTATCCGCTGTATAATGATACCAAGTGCATGTCCTCTTGCTTGCTCCGAGTAAGCAGATCTTGGTTGGTGATGGTATTCGGCCAAAAGATTCGGAGAATTTTTCTTAGGCATGTTGTGTGAAAAGAGGACAATTTCGACATTTCCTTCTCTGTAACTCTCCAGCATTCCGCACCATAGAGAAGCGCAGAAAGCACACAGCTCTGATATAATCTTAATTTTGTGCTTGTGCTGTACTGAGAGGACTTCCAGATGTTGTTTAGACTAAAAAAGGCTGTTCTTGCTTTGTTCATTCTGTTGTTGATGTCTTTGCTTGCTCCGCCGTCTGGTGTTACTATGCATCATAGGTATGTGAAGGTGTCTGTCTCTTCCAGTTGCTGATTCCTTACTGATATGGGCTCAGGGTTGCTCACATTGAGCGTCATGACCTCTGTCTTCTTTAGATTATGTTCAAGCCCACCTGCTGGCTATACTGATTAAGTCTTTCCGTTTTTTCCTGGATGTTTTGATGTGAATGTGATAGTAGTGCAATGTCATCTGCATATTCCAGATCTTCCAATGTAGAAAATGTAGTCCATCGTATTCCTCTTGGACTGCCCTCTGTTGTCTGGCGCATCACCCAGTCTATGACTGTTAAAAATAGAGTGGTTGATAAGGGGCATCCCTGTCGTACTCCTGTCTTCACCTCAAAGGTTAGGTTGCTCTGCGCAACGTGACACGTAAAGTTGGCATAGAGGTTTTTTATGATTGACACTATGCAGCTTGGAATTCCATAAGCCTTCAGTATTTTCCATAAACTGTCACTATGTCTACTGTCAAAAGCCTTTTCAAAATCAACGAAATTAATGTACAGCTGTCTTTGCCATTCTGAGCACTGCTCTATAATGTTCCTGAGGGTAAATATATGATCTACACATCTTCTATTCTTTCTAAATCCTGCTTGTTCTTTCCTCAGTTTGTGGTCTACTGCTTTTGAAATTCTCTGTATAATTATCCTGCCTAGTATTTTGCTGGGAACTGAGAGAAGAGTTATTCCTCTCCAAGTATTGCAGGTTGCAAGATCTCTCTTCTTGGGTAATTTGACAATTATTCCTTTGTTCCACTCCGTTGGTGTTGTCCCTGTTTTCCAGACTTGTGCAAATAGTGGTTCTAATAGCTCTGCTGCTAGCTCAGGGTCTGTCTTAAATAGCTCTGCATTTAAGTTATCATTACCAGGAGCTTTTCCATTCTTCAACCCTTTGATTGCTGTGATGATTTCTTCTGTTCATGGAATGTCTGTATTAACATTTAGATCATTTTCAGCCTCAGGAACATTCAATTGTGTCTCTGGTGGTTCCTTGTTCAGAGTTTCTCTGAAATGCTCTGCCCATCTTGTTTCCTGTCCCTCTGCTGTCGTGATGAGATTACCTTGCTTATCTCTTACTAATGTAATATTGTTTGCGCCTCGTTTTCCGCTGATGATTTTAGTTATTTTGTATAATGTGCTTTGTTCATTTCTCAGTGCGCCCTTCCTCTAGCTCATCTGTTATTACAATTTATCCAGAAATTCTCCAACATACTTAAAGCATTAATTTAATAGCAATACAACATTATAAGTAGTATAACAGCATACATTTACAGTATCTGATTACAATTAAGAAGTAAAGTATATTAAAATTAAAAACTAGATCATCAGACCCTCCATACAGTATTTTAGATAATTATTCGAAACACAATTAGTTAAGGAAGCATATAATCAGCACTCATAAATTATTTGAACACTCTACGAGTGTATGAGTAGAGACTGTGTGTGTTTTTCTGGTCATGTGGAAGATTGTTCAGATATAGCAATAAGAACACAAAAAGGCACGAGGAACCTTCGATGCAATGGGAATTATAGGAAAAAAAAAAAATGAATTCCAACTCAAATATGTGAATCTTCAAATCAAATGTCAAATCCGTCCTGTTTTATAGCTCTGAAGCCTGGATAACAAAATTAATCAATAAAAATTAAGTTACTTACTTTCATGAATGGATGCTTCCGTAGACCACACGGATTTAAATGGTACATCTAGATCGATGATGGATTGTTCAAGTAGAAAAGCAGTGGGACGAAAGAAGACTGGCGATGGATAGTACATACATTCAAGAAGTCTGTTGACTGCTTTAAAAGGCAGCCTAATTATGGTATCCCCGAGGTAAGAGTGGCAGAGGGAAACCGAGAAACGCATACAGCAGATAATTGGACAAAGAAATGAAAGGAATAAATAAATGGAAAAACTTTGAGCGGATGGCACTATACATGAGAACTTGGCATCAGTTTTTGATGGTCTTTTGGATCTGAAGGATAGTTATAGTGATGTTTTTTTTTCACTTCTGAAAGACTTCAAGTACATGAACTTTAAACACAGCCTATTCGGTCATCTTCACAAGCAAAATGTTTCTTGACGTACAAAAGTATCGACATAAAAAGCACGACCATACAGGCGGACAACCACATAAACTAAATGATGCGAACTCGACGTTTGACGACCATGAATGACCCTGGCACCTCCATTTTGTTATTCGTGTTGTTATTCAGTGTTACCATGTCCAGTGTTTCGTTCTGGAAGACTAGCGACTAATCCCGAAAATCAACTCTGAGAAAATCAATAAGTCTCTTTCACAAACGACCCCTTTTCTGTAAAAATGAGCGTCTAAGACGGGCCGAAATGTGGCACCATTTCGAAACCGTGTGTAAAAGAAACAGGATTGGGATGTTTAATTCGGAAAACTAAACTTCGCGAGCAGCAAAGTGGGCGATTGCCAGCCACAACGAAAAAAAAAAAAAAAAAAAACCCAAAGATTGTTCACGAAAAAGACAGAGGTTTTTTTTCTGTTTCAGAAATTGCACCATTTCGGAACAGTTTTAAAGAGAAAAAGGATTGGAGTGATTAATTCGGAAAACTAAACTTCTCCTGTGCCAAATGTGGGATTGTCAGGGACAAGGAGTGATCATGGATAGGACAATGAGTTGCGCTGTTTTGGAATGTATCTTACATAGCACAAGATGGTTGTTGTTCGTAACTGCCTCTCAGATACATTCAGTGTTTGTTATAAAACAGTTATGTTTTTATATTGAGTGTATTATGGTAGACTGAAACAGCCAAAACAACAACCAAGACGCTATTGACTTTCAAAATGGAGTGCTTGTTTAGAAATTAAGAATTGAAACAGTATGACCAGATTACCAATGTGGAACGGATCAAATGAATCAGACACACAGGAGACAAGAAGAAAGCGATGGCGATAGATAGGACATACATTGAGAAAACCTGTTGATAGTAGGACATACATTGAGAATACCTGTTGATAGTAGGGCATACATTGAGAACACCTGTTGATAGTAGGACATACATTGAGAACACCTGTTGATAGTAGGACATACATTGAGAACACCTGTTGATATATAGGACATACATTGAGAACACCTGTTGATAGTAGTACATACATTGAGAACACCTGTTGATAGATAGGACATACATTGAGAACACCTGTAGATAGATAGGACATACATTGAGAACACCTGTTGATAGTAGGACATACATTGAGAGCACCTGTTGAAAGTAGGACATACATTGAGAACACCTGTTGATAGATAGGACATACACTGAGAACACCTGTTGAAAGTAGGACATACATTGAGAAAACCTGTTGATAGTAGGACATACATTGAGAACACCTGTTGATAGACAGGACATACATTGAGAACACCTGTTGATAGTAGGACATACATTGAGAACACCTGTTGATAGGACATACATTGAGAACACCTATTAATAGATAGGACATACATTGAGAACACCTGTTGATAGTAGGACATACATTGAGAACATCTGTTGATAGTAGGGCATACATTGAGAACACCTGTTGGTAGTAGGACATACATTGAGAACACCTGTTGATAGATAGGACATACATTGAGAACACTTGTTCATAGATAGGACATACAGTGAGAACACCTGTTGATAAATAAGACATACATTGAGAACACCTGTTGATAGTAGGACATACATTGAGAACACCTGTTGATAGATATGACATACATTGAGAACACCTGTTGATAGTCGTACAAAGCAGAAGTTGTTCTGGAATCACCATTTGGTGTTTGGAAAAATGTTACGTCACACTCACTTTTTTCGTAGATGATTTTTCTACTTTTATCTGCATAAGTTAACTGTTATCCGCAATAGCTAACTAACATCCGCAATAGTTAACCTTCATATGCAAAAGTTAACCTTCATACGCAATACTGTAGTTAACAACTCCCTCGTGGACGATTTATAATATTATTATGATCTCAGCTGACATATCGGTTATTTGTTATAAGACTTTAATTGGTTTAAATAGTACTTTAATCAAACATTTCTATCTTAAGTACTATAATACAGGCCTTAAAAAACAAAAAGTAGACTAAATCAACCGTACTTTGTAAGACTAGATTTAAAAAAAACAGGAGAAAAAAAGGGGACAGGGTTAATTGTTAATCAGAATCGACCTCACTGCACTCCGGGCAAACCCATAGGTGCTCAGTCTCCCTCAGCAAATGTCCAAGAGTATGAATGCTAATTGTACCTGTAGCGCGCTAGTTGTACATACGACGGATCCATCCTCTCTCACGTCCATTTCTGCTAGTCCCACGTCTGATGCACAACTCCAACAGCTTCAGCCTTGTTGATTCATCCATTGCAGTGTCAGTATCCAGCAGGCGATCATTAACAGCCCTTAGTATCTCTTGTTTGTTTGTTTGTTTTTTTTTTAAAAAAATTTAAATTTGATTATTTTATTATTTTTTAATTCTTTATTTTCTTTTCTTTCTTTTTTTTTTCTTTTTTTCTTTATTTATTTTAAAAACATACTTTATTACGATGATTATTGCAAATGCATGATATTATATTACTTTTATAATGAAAAATGCCTTAATAATGCTTAAAGTAAATGTTAGGATGAAAGGATACAGTATACATGATGAGAGAGAGAGGAAGGGCAGAATGTCAGACGGGCCTGCGTGCCCAATTCTTAACCCTTTGAAAATAAAGGGGGGGCGTTCGTTCGGTCGTTCGTTCGTTCCCTTATCCATATCCAGTGTCCCCACTATGGGTGCCCTTGAGGACAGTCTGCCAGCTCTCTCATTGCCACGTACCGGTGCATGACCAGGACATTAGATCCACACTAGTTCTTCAAGACTTGAGGATTCTATTGATGTTTTCCATTCCTGCCGGAGTCATACGTTTCTGAACTTTCCGAAGCATGGCTTGAGAGTGACAATATAACTGCTCTGGTTGATGGAGTTTCAGACAGCCACACCTCAGTGATGCAGTAACTGCCTCTCTACCTCTATTCTCATGCTGGAGGTTGTTGTCATATATGCTCCACTCTGTTCAGACGACGACGCTGCCCTTCATTCTCGCAGAGAAGCCCCATCCTGATTTCTCACCACGCACTACAGAATCATCAGTGTACACAATGGCGTCATCATCCCCAGCATGATCACTTATCAGCTGATTAATCTCCAGCTCTGCTTTTCCATTGCCTCAAGATCTGCACTCTCTGTCAAACCTAATGATGACCTGCTGGTAGTTGATCAAGTTCTACCCTGACTTACTCTACTCTTTCCATTTGAATACATTTTCAACCCTGGTCACCTGACCAATCGTAGCCTCTGCGTGTGCCATCTATGACATCTCCCTCTTGATTCTTGTTCCTTTGATGTCAGTTACATTCTCATGTAGGGGGTGTCTTTTGTCGGTGGTTACACGCATATATGCTTTTGCCTGGGCCATCGCATATCTGGATATAATCGACAGCTGCTATCCACTTTGTTATCCAAGGGTTTACCGCACATGCCATTATAGTCTATTAGGGTTGTACAGTCCACTGTTATGAGCATCCTCTAGGTCAATTGTGACAGCCACCGTTTCTCTTTTACCCTGGAATCCCTTGTATACATCACATGCAAACGTTCGAGCGTTACCCCATGTTGTTTTCAAAGGCCTATAGCTACCCAGGGTATCAGGAAGGATGTGTGAATTTTCGAGGTGGCTCATTACTTGTCTTGCAACTATCTTTTCAAGTAATTTACCATAGATATTCTGTAGTGTGATAATTCGATAGCTGTTGAGCAGTGTGGGGTCTTTGCCAGGTTTAGGAAGTGGCCGAAGGTAACTATGTAGCCAGTCTTCCGGCACCTCAGAATTCTGTATGGGGAGTGGGTGGTTAGACATTTGTGATGTCTCGTAAACGGAGAGGGGTGTCTGGGTTTTTATGACGAAATGTGACCGAGGGAGGGGGGGGGGTGGTAAAATAGGGCCAAAAGTGCGTGACGTCATATATGGACGATCCCCAAGGGACAGGAGAACTTGGCATTCATTTCCTGCAGGCCTATGCTCCATAAGTAGCAAAAGGTTTGCGATAATGATGATGATAAGGTCAAGGTTAGCGTTCGCTCTTGAAACTCAATGATGCCCATATGACATGGTGTATATCTATATATCTATATATATCTGAAATATTATTTTGTACAAATAAAGTGGAAATCCAGCCTTATCCAAGATAATAGAAACTAATAATTATGTTCAGGTCTTGTCAACACCACACTCAAGTTGCTAAAGTTCTCTTATTTTTGAATGTCAGTTGCGTTTTGATATAACCTGCGGACTTAACGCCTAAGTTGAAAGGTGCGTGTCTTGCCGTACGAAGGATACCAATTCAAAGAAATGTTAAATATAAATGAATAAAACATACACCCAAGCACACGAAACATGCACGTAAACGGGTTAATGCAAATATATGTATTCACGATTATTTTCAATGGTATGGGACGGCCACAGAAAATAAGCTTTGTTTTTTATTTCTCGGAATTACAATATTTTTGTAAAACATTTTTTTTTTTAAATTTTACTTGACTTTGCCGCCCCGGTATTTTTCCGCCCTTTCTGACTGCCTAATAACCTAATAGCAAAGCCGAAGCTGCTATTGACAAATGTACGATATCCTATGGTCTCTGATTTCTCTAGCGCTGTCTGAGTCGTGAAGTCGGTCGCTTTTTAGTGGATTCGGAGTCGGTAAAAAATGTCCAGATTCCGACTCCGAAATTTATGCCATCTGACTAGTAAAAAACTGTAGAGTCGGCAGTCGGGGAAATAGAGTCGGACTTCTAAAATTCAGGAGTAGGAGTCAGACAATTTGTGGCCGACTCCACAACCCTGGATTTCTCCACTCGGGTGACAGTGCTTTTCAAATTTATTTTGGCAACATGTATCTCGTGATTTACTCGTGATATAATAAAATACAACATACCACATAGGAAAATCATTAGGATTCACAACAGTGTGCAAGATGTCTCGTGTAGTCCAATATGATGTTGTTTTTTAATATACTCGTAGAATATGTTCTTATCATACATGCGCATGTGCACACACATATATACATACATATCAGACTCTGTATTATGAAAAAATACATTAACATGTTCTTGTTATAGTATAAAAACACCATATATTCGATAATATCTGCAAGTGTGCCAAACCCCGCCCAGGAAACAATCGCCAAACGTTCATAATCCGTATAATTCAATTCGTACCTAGTTTAAAAGCTAACATAAAAAAAAGATGGGTCTTCAGCTTACCGTCACCATCCTTTGGAACATGAGCAAAAACCAAACCTTCACAATTCTACGGGACGTATAAGTTGACAATCCTCTCAAAGACGTGGGAAGGTCTCTTTTCTGCTGCATATCTTTCACCGATGCACAAAATTAATAAGGGTCAGTGGATCTTTCCCTTCTCGATCAGGGATGACAGTATCCGGTCGCCATTGATAACGAAGCCATAGTTTCTTTTCGGTGGCTTCACAAACGAATATATTCTTTGTAAATAGAAAGGTGAATGTTAAAGACTTTAAAATTTTTTTATCTTCCACAAATATCCTTAGTTTATGTAATCATCTCTTCGGGTGTTGTTATAGTAGCTGTTATAGTAACTTATGTGAGACCATAACAATAAGGAACCAGAAGCTGGAACAGACGGACACATTTACATACCTAGGATGCAAAGCAACACCAGACGGCGGAACAAGCTAAGACATCAAGAACAGAATGAATAAAGCGAGAACAGCCTTTGCTAGTTTCAACAACATTTGGAAGTCTTCCCAGTACAGCACAAACACCAAATTAAGATTATATGAGAGCTGTGTACTTTCTGTGCTTCTCTATGGTGCGGAATGCTGGAGAGTAACAGAGAAGGAAATGTCGAAACTATCCTCCTTCCACACAGTCTGCCTAAGGAAAATTATCCGAATCTTTTGGCCGTATACTATCACTAACCACTTACTCGGAGTAACCAAAGGGGCTTGCACATCATCATAACTGGCAGACGCTGGAGTTGGGTTGGCCACGTCCTTAGAAGAGACCCCGATGCCATCACAAGAACAGCTATGCTATGGACCCCTTGAGGGAAAGCGAAAGAGAGACCGACCAAAAACAACCTGGCGGAGAACTGTGGAGGCCGAGATGCAAAGAATGAACCAGAGTTGGGGCACTGTACAAAGGATGTCCGCCAACTGAACATAGTGGAAGCTGTTTGTTGCTGCCCTACAAGACGCCACCAGGCGTGATGGCCACTGACTGCTTTGACAGTCGGTGGCTAAGGATCAAAGAAGAAGAAGATAGTAACTTACTATCGTGAGAGCTTCAACATTAATAGTCAGATCGAGTTGACTTCACATATTTCTATTGTCATAGATCGAAGAACTTGAAGTTAAACTAATATATGGCTACCTCACTGGGCATGTATGAGTATAATAAGGCATTGCTTCGACTTGCGATATTAATATTGGTTCTGGAAACTTGATATCAGCAGTAACAATAGCCTTCTTTAAATTTGTGATGTTTTGAAATGCAGTCCGGTTGACACGTCACAAGACTGCCATCTCGGCTAATTAATACCAACACGAACAGTGAACTCACATGACAATCAAGCTTGATTTTATCACCATTAAAACATTCAGCAATACAATCCTGGACATGAGCCCAACACACTGCAAACTCATACAGCGTTAATGAGGGCTGTTGCCACAGATGTAGACTCCAACACGACAACATGAATTGCACAACACCAAAGTGCGGCCAGCCACGCCGTCATCTTGGGGATGCATACATACATACTGTACAGTACATACATACATACATATATACATACATAATACGGACACGCAGTGTTATTGTTTGCCAGGTTAAAGTCAACGAACGACCACTGCAGTTAGCTATCAGTACTTTGCAATCAGAACTTCCCTATCAGTACTTCACTATCAGTAATTTGCGATCAGTACTTAGCGATCAGAACTTTGCTATCAATACTTTGCTATCAGTACTTTGCTATCATTATGATTCCATCAGACGTACCCAGTCAATTACTGGCTGCAATCAAGAAACACTTTCCTTAAAACATGTCACGTGAGATTAGCACTACCCAATTTTCTCGTATTTAGCGTCACTTAAATTTTCAGTTGATGGATTGCCTACTTAGCGGCGAAATTCCCTGGAGCAGTCAGCTAACCAAAATATCGAATCTGCTGCATATGACGGATTGCATGTATTTAAGGATGCTAGCTCCAATTCTTACTAAGTAAATCAATCAATCAACTAATCAATCAATCAATACCTATCAGCTCCTCTTGGAGCACAGGTCCTTAGCATAATCATGCCAGACTTCCTATCCTGTGCCATCCTTTACAAGTTGTTCCATGTCTTCTTCATAACTTTAATGTGTGTCTCTAGTTCCCTTCTCGGTCCGCTTTTCAGTCTCCCATTTCTGTTAGCTCAAAGATTCTAGAAGAAGGACTGCCATGTAATGCTATAAGCGGGTACTATTAATGTATATCTTATCCAACGCCAGGTATCTTCACCTAACCTTCTATTCCCCTGGTGTTTCTATATTACCGTGTGTTTGGGGCCTCACAGCGAAGAGAAGAATAAAACCACCGCAACCTGCCATGCATGTCGTAAAAGGCAAGTACGGATTACTGGGCGTGGGCTGGCTACCCCATCTTGTTAAAAATGTAAGGAAACCTGAGGCTTGTCAATAGTAAAAAAATAAATAATCTATCTATTCTACACACTAACATAATTACCAACGTATCTTTCGTCGGTCGGTCTCACTCAAAATAGTAACTCGCGCCAGAAAAAAAAGTGCGCAACGCACGGTGTGCAACTTGCGCGGCGTGGGTGTTATATATAACAAATACTTTGGTTTTATTTTTTTATTTTTTTTTATTCTTTCACGAAATTAGAAGCGCTCGACAAAGAAAAAGTGCGTAAAAATTGCTGTGCATGAGCCAATAACATACCAAAGTGAATTGTATTTGAACGGTTTGACACATAATGATCAAGATGATAAGATGGCTGTCCGCGCACTTTCACACGTAATGTTGTCATCAAAGAACTTTTAAATTGAATCTAAAATAACATAATTCTCGCCGTGTGTACGTTGGTCACAGCTGAGGAATGCAACCGTGTTAAAAAACTGTATTGTTTCCATTATATATACTCTCCGGAAAATAGTTACAATCAACAAAGAAAAGCGTTCAGATGACGGTGTTCATGAACAGTTTGATTAAACTGTATAATGGAAAGAAACCAAAAACACTCTAAGAATGTACTTCTATCTGCTCATCCGGGAACGGGAAGAGCACTATAATTAAAAACCCGTCAAGTTTGACGGGTTATTGCTAGTTGAATTTATAATTGAATAGTAATTTTACGGAACCGTTGTCACCTTACTAGAGTGAAACTCGTCTTTGAAAAAAATTGTTTGTTGTTTCTTAAGTTTTAGAATTTAATGTAAAACTTATACGAAAATTTTTCATTACTAAAGCCGTGTTTAAAACAAAGAAAACCTAGTTATTTGAAGAAGCACCTTGATTAAATCGGCACATCATTGTTCCCCATCCGACTCTCGTCCCTTTTATTATGTCCCGTACATTATTTTCTTGAGTTTAGTGAAGTTATTTCCACCTTATTTTATTTAATGTTTTGTTTTAGTTACTAGTAATAAATTGCAGTGCAGAAGTGTAAAAAGGCATTCATGGCTAATTCTTTGCCCTGATGAAATAAATATTCCGTTCGTTCGTTCATTCGGTCAATGCTTGTAAAAAAATTTGAGAGATGTACATCGACGAGGAGCTCCATTCAAATTTTCTGCTGTCTAAGAGAAGTGGAAAGTAGAGACCCGGCAATGAAGATGCTGACATATTGGCACAGGAAGGTGGAAAGCAACCTTAGCCTGATACAAGCATACAAGAGGCAAAGAGTTTTATCATAATCAGATACAGAAACAATTGGGACGCAGAGCATCCAGGTCACATACAAAATGATGCATACTACCAGCTCAGCAGAAGAGAACAAGTGGTAATCTTCAGACTCCACATGGGCCACAACAGAATGGGATACCATCTACGCAATAAGCTAAAGATAGGAACTACCGACGAGTGTAACTATGACACTGATAAAACGACTGCTGAACGTCTGCTTCAAAGTTGCCCAACATATGTGGAACATAGACAGCACATATGGCCGTCACTAGTACCATTACTGAAATAAACTCTATGGAGATGCAAATAGTCTCAAGCTGACCACTGCTTTCTTTGAACATATTGAAGTAGGCGTGTGAGAATGTACGAAGAAACGCGGCAAATATATAAACCGCACGTGAACTTAACTTAAAGATTGTTAAAAATAAACGTTGCTTGACCTTAGCTCGGTCTTTTATGTGCGATACGAAAATCAGTTGCTTCATTGATGACTTTGTCTTCGGTTTAAAGATACCTCTACATTTCGTTGCTTCCGCTTTTCTACTCAATGCTTCATGATTCATAAAAAAAGTGAATAAAACAGAAATGAAGAAATAAAAGCAACGAAGAATGCACAGAAATATAAACAAATTACTGGAGATAAATGTAATGGTTTTCTTGGATCTCATTGTTAACTGTTCTTAATGTGTGTCCGGACGCAGTAATTTACGTAATGTTATCTTTTTATTACTATACTAGCAATAACCCGTCAAACTTGACGGGTTTTTAATTATAGTGTGCTGTTTCTGTTCCCGGATGAGCAGATAGAAGTACATTCTTAGAGTGTTTTTGGTTTCTTTCCATTATACAGTGTAATCGTTCATAAACACCGTCATTTGAACGCTTTTCTTTGTTGATTGTAACTATTTTCGGGAGAGTAATATATAATGGAAACAATACAATTTTTCAACACGGTTGCATTCCTCAGCAGTGACCAACGTACACTTACTTACTTACTTAGTCGTCCCCCTTCTACCGTGTGGTGTAGAGGTTTGGAAGAGAGAACACCAGACTATCCTATCGGCTGTCTTCCTCCTGGCCTGGTTCCATTCTAGTCCTCGGTCCTTCAAAGATTGTCTAATGTTGTCCTCCCAGCGGACTCTGGGTCGTCCTGGGGGTCTGGATTCCTGGCTCTTTGTTTCCCATGCTTGTCGTGGTAGCCGATCTTCTCCCATTCTGCAGACATGGCCAAACCATCTTAGTTGGGACTGTTCTACTAGGGTCTGCAGGGGGTGGGATTTTAGACCTTGACGTATCGTCTGGTTGCGGACCATGTCTCTTCTTGTTTCTTCAACAACTTTCCTCAGATACCTCATTTCTGAGATTTGGATCTGGCTTTTGTGGGTTGTAGTCATTGCCCATGACTCGCATCCATATGTCAAGACTGGGACATAGGTGGAGCGGTATACAGCCATCTTCGTTTTCTTAACAACTTCTCTCTTGCTGATGAATCCTCGATTTATGGCCTGAAAAAGTCTCCCAGCTGCTGCTTTTCGAATGGCCAACTCTTCTTTGATGCCTCCCTTTCGGTCTATAATAGCTCCAAGGTATTTCAAGTGGTCGACCTGCTCCAGGACCTGTTCTCCCGGCTTAATCTGATGTCTTCTTTCTTCTCGTGATATCACCATGGAGTTTGTTTTAGAGCAGCTTATGACCATCCCTCTCTTCTCCAGCTCTTCCTTCCAGACTTGCAGGTTGGATTGGAGATGTGCCTCTGATTTAGCAATCAGGGCAACATCATCAGCAAATGCCAGCTCTGAAATACAGACCTGTCTCATCTTCCAGTACCCCACTGAATACTTTCTTGTTCTCTCCTTACATGCCTTGGTGATATCGTCCATGAGGAGTATGAAAAGTTAAGGTGACAGGATATCACCTTGTCTTACACCAGTGGTGGTCCTGAACTCTTCTGACTTATGGTTTGCTGTCCTCACATAATTTCTGCAAGACTTGAAGAAGCTCTGTATAGCATGAATCAGAGGTGCTGGAATGTTCTTCCTTGCCAAACAATCCCAAAGGTTGCTCCATGGGACCCTGTGAAACGCCTTTTCCAGATCTATGAAACAAAGATGGATCTCACTCTTATACTCAAGGGCCTTTTCACTCAGCTGTCTGAGTGTGAAGATTAGGTCTTGAGTACTCCGGTTTGCTCGGAATCCGCACTGGACCTCATCCAATTGTGGCTCAGCTAGGCGTCGGAGTCTCTGCTGTAGGATTTTAGAGTAAATTTTACCAGGGACACTGAGAAGGAATATGCCTATATGGTTTCCCCATTATTGATTGTCACCCATTTTGAAAATTGGTGTTATGATGGCAATCTCCCAATCCTTTGGTATGGTCTTGTTGCACCACGCTGCCTGTAGGACCCTTAAGAGTAATAGGTCGCCTGATACTCCCATGTACTTAACCATTTCTGGGGTTATACCATCATGCCCTGCTGCTTTGCCCATCTTGATTTTCTCCAGTGCTGCCTTCAGTTCTTCCATCTTTATGTCATCTTCACCATCATTGGTTTTCTCTTCTGTGCTAGTGGTTATCATTTCTGATGCTTCACCATGCTCACCATCCAGGAGTTCTGAAAAATATTATTTCCATCTTTCCATTACTTCCTTCGGGGCAGTAAGCAATTTGTCTTGCTTGTCCTTTATAAATTTGAGAGGGCATTGTTTTTCCTTCCTCATGTTCTTTAGGGTCTTATAGAACAATTTCTGGTTTTCTTGCGCATCTTTTTCTAGCTTTTCTCCAAATTCTTCCCAGGACTTCTGTTTTGCTGCTAGCACTTTGTTCTTTGCTTCTGTTCTGAGTGTCACATATTCTATATATTTCTCCATTTGTCCTGTTGTGTTTTTAGCTCCTAAGTATTGTTTCCATGCCATTTTCTTCTCTCTTATTTTCTATTTGACTTCCTCTTCCAAGGTGTCCTCTTTCTCTTGTTCCCAGTCGAACTTCATCTCATGCTTCTGCAGCAGCTGTCTTTATGATGTCCTTGAATTTAAGCCAGTTGGTTTCCAAGTCATAAGGTTGTTCTTCTGTGTTGCTCACCGCTGCAGCAATAAGCCCCTGATATCTGGTCTTAATTTCTGGCTCTCTCAGCTTGTAGGTCTTAATGCTCATTTCTCCCGTTCGTTTACTTAGTTTCTTGCGTGATGTTGGGCAGTTCCTAGGCTGACCAACGTACACACGGCGAGAATTATGTTATTTTAGATTTAATTTAAAAAATCTTTGATGACAACATTTCGCGTGAAAGTGCGTGGATTGTTTTCAAAGATTGTTCCCTGATAATAAGTGGTTTTAACAAAAACTTTCAAGTTTTCATGATTTGTACTTCGGGTGAGGGCTCATGCACATCAATTTTTACGCACTGTGAAAGATTCATTTTAAAGTAACGAAAGTGTCAAACTTTTCAATCAGTGTAAAACATAAATGAAAACATATTCAATTTATATTGTGAACACTTTTCAATCAGTGGAGATGTATATGTAAACAGACTCTATCTGTATTATTAACCTTTTCATTTAAATGTCATTTAAAGCTAAAGCTATTTTATTTAAATGTAAAGGAAGTTTTATCCCGAGGGATTAAATTTAATTTTCATCGAGGGTAAAGTCTGAGTAATTGGGATGGTGGTATAGGAAGATAGGAACCAATAACTATGGGGTGGAAAACGCCATACTCAGAAGAGCGTTTCGTTCTATTCTTTTACCATAGTTATTGGTGGTACCAGCAGAAAGTACTATCTCTGGAACAAGAAGGGAACCGTGGCCTAAGCTTTAAGACGAAGGACCCACGTGGTAGACTCTCCTTGACATTTCTGGGAAACGATCTACCCCCGACAATCGTGATCAGAGACGAGCGTGAGCAGAGTGAACAGAACCAACCCATAAGAAGGAGCAGAACCCTCATTGGCAGCTAAGTTCAAATATTTGCTGCCACTTGAACTTCTTGTAACATCTCACATTCCATAGACCGTGATGATAACTTTTCTTGATCCATAACTATTCACATTATTTTCCAACTGTTAAAACCTAAAGTGATTATTAAATTTTGTTATTTGTAATGTTAAAAATTTAACTCCGATTTAATCATTTTAAAGTTACTGCATGTTTGTCTCAGTCAAATTACTACACACACTCTAAACAGAGCTATAATAGAATAATAGAATTCCACTGAGTAAATTAGGGATGGTGGCTTAAACGAGCTGAAATTAATAAGTGCTTAAATTCTTCACACAAGCGTCGGCAGAATTACAGAGTTAACATACACAGCCAAAGCAGTATTGTTCTCGCTTATTCCGAATATCTTGTGAAGGCTCCCTTTGTAATAGAAGTGTCATCACCCTTCTATCTACATCTCTGCCAAGAGTAATCTTGTGCGAAGGTAGATACCATTGAAGCCCATATTAGATACTCTTGAGTTTTGCCACTGTTGGACCACTACTGCAAAGCAGGGTAGGCAATACCGTCACAGCCATCAATTTATCAGAAATATCCAACAATTTCTCCTCAGACAAAACGCTTGGCCGTCCACTTCGAGGAGCATCTGCCACCGAACCAGTCGATCGAAATTTGGTGATGAGATCTCGGACAGTTTCGCGGTGAGGAACTGGGATTTGGAAACTTCTCGGCGAATTTGTGTTTCACATCTGCTGTGTATTTATCACCGGCATGAAAAACATACTCCACGAGAAAAATGCGCTCCTCAACGGTTATCATACTGACGCAGTCAGTGACACACAAGGCACTACATTCCTAATGTCCTCCACCCGTGAGAAATACTGCGTATGCATTATGATGCGCGTGAGCGGATGCACAGAACTACCACCGTACAACCACTGCGGAGGGACTTGCTGTAAAGGAAATATATTTAAAGTTTATTAAAATAATACTGTTTACTGTATTATAACAAATTACATTCATATTATTAAAGCACTGAACCCACTGCGGAGAGACTTCTCGATCACCCTGTGTGTGTGTATATATATATATATATATATATATATATATATATATATATATATATATATATATATATATATATATATATATATATATATATATATATATATACATACACAGTACTTTGCAAAATAAATGGCAGTCATATTTTCGCAACGCAGCACACTCATAGAAGCAAATAATAATAAAAACTGTATTTCCAGAGGAAGATTGGTATCTCCCCTATCTATTAACAGTGGTTTCAGTACAATATAATGTTGCCTTCTCCAGCAAGGCAAGATTCGATGCGGCGAGGCATACTTCCCACAAGTGTTTGTAGGTAATTGTGAGTCAGACTGTCCCAGTATTTTTCAGCTTCCTTCTTCAATTGTTCAACGTCTCTGAGTCCACTCTTTTTTAAATGATTCTTGAGTAGTGCCCAAACGTTTTCAATTGGGTTTAGGTCGGGACTGTTGCTTGGCCACTTCAGCACTATCACATTCTTCTCTTGCAGCCATGCTTTGGTGGTATGAGCTGTATGCTTTGGGTCATTGTCATGTTGAAATGTGCACCCATCGGGGTACATGACCTGCATAAATGGCAGACGGTGTCCCTCTAGTATGTCAATGTACCTTTCTTTCGTGAGAATTCCTGTGAAAACACACAGTGGGGTGGCACCTCTTGCTGACACCCCTCCCCAAAGATGGATTTTCTGGGTATGTTTCGGTCGCTAGGAAAACAGGCGTTACAGAGTCTGTCGTCCAAATATTTATTTGAGCAGGATAAGACCAAACAAAACATTCATCTGTAAAAATCACATTGTCGCATGAAATATTTTTGTTTTCGTGGCACCAGTTCAAGCGCATCTGTTTGTGAGTCCTCTGTGAGCAATGGTGACGAAATTACCCGCTTTTTTTTGTAATTCATCCTGTCTAGCTCCCGCCTGACAGTAACATTAGATACCTCTGGACTTCCCAACTCGATCATGTGCTGCCGTATGTTTTCTACACTCTTCATTCGCCCAGCCCGAACGATTTGGGCGAGACGCCGATGGTCCTTTGTGTCCAAAATTCTTGGCCTTCCACTACCTTCTTTTCGCTCGATTCCATTACCTGCTTTTAGTTTACTCGCAACTCTGTAGACAGTCCGCTCAGGAATGTTCAAGGTTTTAGAAATGTTGGAACATGTTTGATTTTCTTCATTCCCAAGTTGTGAAATTAACATACACTTTGTCTTTCTATCCATTTTCTGCCACTAGCATTAGAAATTGTCGTCTGCTCTATTATCAAGGGACTGTACTCTACGCTAAATTTTTTTATACTTTTGGTAGTGTTTGCTCACTTAAGTGGAGTGCAAATTTGGGGCAGAACTTGCATATTTAATTAGATTTCAGCATATTTAGCTGAGCAATATGTTTGCCATTTTTTTTTTTGCAATGTACTATATATATATATATATATATATATCTATATATATATATATATATATATATATATCCATCTACATATATATATATATATATATAAATATATGTATACAAACAAATATATATATATATATATATATATATATATATATATATATATATATATTAGTTCACATATTAGTAATGGAAAAATATAGAATGTAAAATGTACAACTTACGCCAATCTTAGCTCACAGACTGTTTGCTCAAAGAAATAAAGGCCCTTGAATGGGCCTTTTACACGTGTTCTCGGGGGTCGTTACTTTAACAATAAGTTCCCACTATGACTCCGTGTGTGCAGTTTCCACAGATCCCGGTTTTCTTTATTCAAATGGTTTTCCTGGGCTCTTTAAGTCCTTCAAGATGTTCCACAAAGTCCGGTCTGATATATATGACATCTGATTCTAACTCTGGCAGTCTGATGGTCTTGTTGACACGAATGAATTTTCACAGTGTCTTAAAACTGCAAAAACGTCAGGTTATATGGCCCTCCTTCCCCCGCATTTATTTGTTACGATGCTAAGCAGGGCTCCAATCGTTTCAAACATGCGTGTTTTGTGGGGGTAATTCAAATTTATTTCCGCCTGAAATAATGTGCGTGATGCAAGAGGTCACCTCTCCTACACATGGCAATAAAACATACGATTGCCTTCTCTGCAATGCCTACAATTACAACATTTTACTTTTATCTAAAGAAGGCTGTTCGTAAAAGGTCAGACAGGAAACGATTATGTCATACATGTCTGTCCAAAATGTGTCGCACAGACAAGTAATCTCTATATCCCTCGCTGGGGAACACATAATCCGTCTGCGGGAAAGCGAAAATTGACCAGGCCCATATGGGTGTTACCTGCATTAATCTCCGAAAAAGCTGTGAAGCGCCAAGCAAATGTGATGAATTATCACCAAAAGTGAGTGTCAGAATGTTTTGAAAATACAAAATATCTGCTACAAAGCAGAGTAAGAAAAAGGTGCCGACTACTGAAAAGTACGAAATTAGTTAGTACAACAACTGTCACTGATTACTGCCGTAGTGAATAAGAGATCGACCCAAAATTACGTCACACATACCTGCCAGTAGTGCCAGCACCAGACAGGTTCTATTAAGATTTTAACAACCCGAGCTTGACCAAAGTTTTAATTTGAAGCAATGTCTTAAAGTATGAACAGAAGGTCACTGATTTACGTGACTTGTTTCACGTTTGTACCATATATTTTGAGCGTACACGTGGCAGAATGATTACCGCTCTGGCTTCTCAAGGCAAAGGTTCGAAACCGTGTCCCGTCACGTTCCAGTCTACCCAAGCTGTAAGAATCGATACCTGACTCTGCTCATGAGTTAGGCAAGGCAAAAGCTGAGAGGAATTGAACTAGTCTTTCAATCTCATGAAAATAAAACTCAGTATAAGCGAAATCCTTAACGCTTCACTCACTCACATTCAAATGCAAACTTCATCTTCCTTTTTTTATTTTGTTGTTGTTGCGTAGTATGTCTAACCTGAGACTGATTTTTACGAGGGTATTCATTTTTATTTTGTACAGAGACAGGTGTCCCTCGCCATTCAGGCAGATACCGCCGATGTCGGAGTTACCCATTAGAGCTGGGTCGACTCAGGAGCCGCCAGCCCCTGGTCGACGACACTGCTTCAAATAATCTCTCCAGGGCTCGAGTTAATCCAGTCTAAATCCCGGTCGACGAAAAATCTTCAGATGTCCTCGCCCGGGTTTGATCCTGGGTCACCCGGTCGCTAGCGCAGTTTGGTAACCACTACACCAGCGCGGCTCCCCTTACTTCTTCTTGATGGGTAAAATGTATGTGAGAATAAATGAAATCAGTATAAAAGACGAGAGAAAGGAAGGGCAGAATGTCAGACGGGCCTGCGTGCCCAATTCTCAACCCTTTGAAAATAAAGTTCGTTCGTTCGTTCCTCATCTGCAATCCGTGGTCGCTGACGGTCAATGCACTCAGTGGCCATTACGTATGGTGGTGGCATGTGGGGTAGCAACTACTATATCCACTTATCTCGGCCCGTGGCTTTCCTTTTTTTGTGTGCCCAACTCTGATACATGCTTTTCATCTCAGCTGTAACAGTTCTCAACACTAACTTATAAAATTGAAAATTTGGCTTATTGTAATATTTAAATAACAGAACAAGGATGGGCCAAATAATGAAATAAACTAGAAGTTAGACTACGTACGGTTTGCTCCATCCTGGCCCATTATATGCGAACTTTTGACCTATGAATCTTCAACCCATTCAGTAGTTAATCTTCGATCACAATCACATATTCCCTCCCACATTGATAGTCGTTTCTGAAAACAAAATTACCTCCTCTGACCCCAACTTAATTTACGGCCAATACCAGCACAAAGTCGTGTCCGGTGACGGTCCAATTTGCCAGACTAGCAACCCTAGCGATCTTTACGCGCTGACTTATGGCCTAAACTGACCAGAGATGTCCAGACGGCTAGCAGAATGTACCAGCTGCCAAATGAAATAGGGAATGTAAACATTGTCAGTGTTGTAATTTATTTAGGTTCCTCATATCTCTGCTTGTTTGGTTTGTTTGGTTTTAAGGACTATCTTCATTGCACACGGACAACTCCATCAGTGCTCCGATCTCCTCCCTTAGATAACACAAGGAGGATCTCAGCACAGTGCACGAACTCCGTAGCACCGCGAGAATACCAATGTGTGTATATAGGAATCCCACATTCTAGAAATATTTTTGTGATGGGTAGGTTTCTAATTTTTAAATTTTGCCTGGGCAGCGGCCTGAAAGGCCTACTCTTTACAATTTCCAACTGCCGTGGGATTTTTAACGTGTCCAAATTGCACACGGGACCTCCTAATTGTTCGCCCTTATCCGAGAAGGCTAGGCATCCGACCTCACTACCCAGGAGACCACAGGTGAGTATGACACCATTAGGACCACTGGTTCTGAAAAAAATTTCCATAAATTATATTCCTTTAACTGGGAATCGAACCCGTCACCTCTAGAATTCGAGGCGGACGCCATACCTCTTCGCCACTCCGCCCCCCTCCCCCGTCTGCTTATATCTTTGTGATAGTTAAACTGATTTTCTTGCTGATTAGGAGGAGTGGTGTAAACAAATTTTTTATCTACTAGGATAAAGCAAATACCTTTGTTACGACTGCAGGGACTTCGTCGGGGAAAAAAGAAGGGAAAGAAATTAAGAACCGAGTTAAATGCATAAAAGTTAATACAATTTATACGACCAGAAAATAGAAATATATGACCTGTCTGTCACAGATCCTAGTGAGGACAACATGGCCGCTGGAAATTATTAAGAGAAGAAATGTTACATATACTTATAATACTTGTGTATTATGACAAAGAAAGAAAGCGTACGTGCGTTAAGAGACTAATTCTATGACGACGTGCTTAGCGCTGGTAACCTTCATCAGGCAGAACAAAGTACCAAAGAAACCATTACTTAAAAAACATGAATTTTTTTTTCGTATGTGAAGGACAACGATTTCCGGATGAACACGATGACGTCAGTTAATTCTTAACGCAAGTTGTATTCATTATTGATGAATTCCATAAATGACAGGTAAATATGACGCAGGTAAATCCGCTTTCTGTCGGTACGTAATAAAAACAGGAACGCTGGAATATGTTATGACAAAGAGAAAACAATCAAGGACAAGGAGATAGCGGACAACAACGAGAGAAGATATTGGTCAATTTAACATTGGAGCATGGAAAGAAGCCAGTAAAAAAAAACTCACAAATAACACAAGGAAATGCAGAGACATGATCGCTTACCCCAGCTGTAATGGTACTGGAAAGGAACAGATATTTTATACGTAGAAATAATTCTGCTTTCCGATCTAATGCAAGGTCCGCCAATTGCTGTTTTGTCATTTTGTGTTCCTAAATAATATTCGGCCTATTTTCTAATGGACTATCCCTTATGTCTGGTCGATTTTAATTTTACGGAAATACGACTGTACTGCTTGTTCGTCCACACAGGTGTCAAGTTCAGCTCAATCGCTGATATAGTAATGCGCTTCTTGTCATCACACCGGATTATAATGGCTGGGCTAACAGTGCCATTTGAATCCAGGTATGAATAGCACGCATTCCAAATGGTCAAATGTGATCACGGAGTTGATACATGAGAGGTTCAAAGTAAGTCATAGCTGTAGAAGCAAGTGGAAGAGGTTAAGTGTATGATCTGCTGAAAGAATTGGGTCTGAAGTGAAATTTACAAAGAAATTGGCACTTAAAAGGCTTAAAAACACTGTGGAAAAAGGCATCATGTCGGCTGTGGTACAAACAAAGTGGGATGTGGAATTCAGGGCAGTAATTTATATACAACGAAAATTGGTGCTTCCACAAATGCCAAAAGTTGACAGAATGAGCAACATCAGGAGTGAATCTGGAAGTTACAACCAAAGTGAGGGGGCTCATTTCCAAGTGCCGGTGAGGAAAAAGCAGAAACAATAGGACGTCACTTGGTGATCATGACTCTCTTGTAAAGCAGATAAAAGGGCATTAACGTCAGACGTGGAGAATACTTCCAAAGATCAGATTTGTCTGATTATTTAATGCTCTGTATAGTGTTTCCCATCAGTCTTGTGTCAAGTCAAAAACTGACACTGACAACGCAGTGGTGGTATAAATATTCAAGAGAATTACACAAAAATAATGTCCTTTATAGTTTGGTTCAATGACGTAATTAGAATGCCCCTACTCCACTAACCTCAGCTGCCGGGGATTTCGCTTCATTGCAAGATCGCACCCGAGATGAAGGTAGGCAGACGGTATTAAGAAATGTTGAAGAAATATGACTAGATTCTAACCAGACCACTACCTTGTCCACAAAACGGAAATTGCATATCACGTCAACTCTTGGACCAGAAAGTGGAATGAAACCCTAAGCTAAACACAACACGTGATGAGTGCTGAGGACAAGAGTTAAGAGTGCTGAGGAGGAATGCTAGAAGGGGATTTCAGTCTCATAGAGACCTTAACTGGAGTTAGAATAGTTGCAGAGCTTATTTTTCAAGTGTACTCGTAGTTTGAATCATTCTACATTAGAGGGTGACAACTGAAGCAAGTTAAATTGGATGGATACTTCAAGATTTTGGCAGATTAGCACACTCGTAATACCACCAAGGCTAAGGACTTTCTATCTCTCTTTATATATATATATATATATATATATATATATATATATATATATATATATATATATATATATATATATATATATATATATATATATATATATATATATATATATATATATATATATATATATATATATATATATATAGGATATCGACATATTGATAGATGTGTTGCGGGTCGCACTAATGACCCGTCATCGAAGCATCATTTTTTGGTGATGCCTAGATGGCAGGGAGGATAATGTGATTGAGTTCGAGTCCTGGGTAAACCACTCACGTCTGTTGTTTTTCTGTTGTCTAGTGTTCTACTTCTTTATTTCTTACGAGTGCCTGAAAACATACCTTTATGATTGTCTAATATTTATTCTCTAGCAGGAAAGGTGACAGGTTCGATTTACTTTATAGATACACTTCGGTTCTTCTTCTTCTTCTTCCGTCCTTAGCCACCGACCGTCAAAGCAGTCAGTGGCCATTACGCCTAGTGGCGTCTGAGGGCAACAGCAGATAGGTTTTCTTTGCCATTGTTTCCCATCACGCCTATTGGCGTCTTTAGGGCAATGGCAAATCAATCCATCTGCTGTTGTTTCCGTAATCGAAGTGACTGGCAAACGGGTGATCAGCCCGTTGGTACACTTCGGTTACCCAGCCGCAAATGGGTACCTGACTTTGCACTTGAGTTAAGGAAGAAAAAGGCAGCGAGGAAGAGAATTGAACACCCCACCTCTCGATGCTGGACCTAGTATAGTGAAGACTCTAACACTTTACTCCCCTACGACTGTACTCTGCAATGAGACTAACTTTTTTTATACAGGGGTCATTGAAAAGTCACGTGCACTTTTGAAATTGTCTTCACTGCTATCCTATTAATTTATATCAAACAAACGTCCCAATAATAACGATTACATTAATGGCTACGTCACATTACCATTACAACTTAGCACAAGATCAGGTTTTTTTCAAATATGATTTTATAATCGTATTTTATAATCATATTTTATAATCATATTTTATAGTCATATTTTATAGTCATACCTAGATTTTCTAGGACCTCCTTATTTGTTTTCATCCCTTTCCATGAGATACCCCCCATTCTTCTATATATCCACATTTCAAGAGCCTCAATTCTTTCTTCCAAATGCTTATTCATCGTCCATGTTTCTGCACCATACAGAAATGCAGAATATATATAATACTTTATGATTCTCAGTTTTAATTTATGAGATAACTGTTTGGATGTCAGTATATGTTTCATGTTGTTGAATGTAGCTTTGGCCATTCCTATTCTCTTCTTGATTTCTGTTTCACATCTGCCATCTTCTGTTATTATATGACCAAGATATACGTAGCTCTTGACTTGTTCCAGGATTTTCCCATTTACGCTTATCTTTAATGTGGGTTTATCGTCTGTTTTGCTAATTATCATAGTTTTAGTTTTCTCAATATTAATGTCGAGTCCATATTCATGACTTATACTGTTCACTTGCTTCACTAGTTCTTGTAACTCCTGTTCGCTTTCAGCTAACAACACGGTATCATCTGCATATCTAAGGTTGTTTATTGATCTTCCACTGATGTTCAGTCCTGGTATTTCCTGTATCTGTTTGAAAATTTTTTCGGTGTATAAATTAAATAGGCAGGGGGACAGCACACAACCTTGTCTGACACCTCTTTTTATGTCTATGTATGGTGAATAATTCCTTCCCGATCTTACTGTGGCAGTTTGCTCCCAATAAAGGTTACTGAGTATTCTTATATCTTTTCCATCAATACCTATGTCTTTGAGGCATTCAATTATTTTCTCATGATGGATTCTGTCAAAAGCCTTCTTATAGTCAATGAAGCACATATACATACTTTTTTGGACCTCTGTATATTTTTCTGCTAATCTTCTTAGGCAAAATATTGCCTCTCTTGTTCCACTGTTCCGTCTAAAACCAAACTGTTCTTCTTGGATTTCGCTGTCTACTTTACTTTTTATTCTTTCCTGTATGATTTTGAGCAGTATCTTAATTGCATGACTCATCAGGCTGATTGTTCTGAAGTCTGAACATTCTGTTGCATTTGGTTTTTTGGGCAATGTTATAAAATTTTATATATACATATTTTATAATCATATTTTATAATTATATTTTATACATATTTAATAATCATATTTTATAGTCATATTTAATAATAATATTTTATAATCATATTTTATAATCAGGGACCTCAAGACGCAGCAATAGAGACCGCAGTCAGCGACTCATAGCTTGACTGCCTGCGTCAGGACCAGCGAACCAGAGCTGGTCAAGACCGCACTCCACCTCCACGTGGTGGTCCTGGAAACAGTCTGCAGCTGTGCAGGCTGGCTGAGCGAGTGTGGATCTAAATGGGAAGGCAAACCCGGTCCTTAAAAATGCCGTGCAGAAGTCGGATGTGTCGACCGAAAGGTGCAGATATCACAGCTACGTTGTAAACAGACACAACGCAACCACCGTCCTTTTCAGGGCGAACGAAGAAGAAGAAGAAGAAAGAAATATTTTATAATCATATTTTATAATTATATTTTATACATATTTTATAATCATATTTTATAGTCATATTTTATAATCATATTTTATAATCATATTTTATAATCATATTTTATACATATTTTATAATAATATGATGCGTGATGCCATATGATGATGGATGGTATCCGCATGTCTGGTTTTGTGTAGTGTGCAGATGTGTTCAGTCAAACAATGTTCATACAAAAATAACAGGGCAATCCACATAGAACGTCAGTAAACTCACGACGTATAAAGTCAATGATTCTTGTAACAGCCGTTGACGTTTTTCTTCATTATTTATTGTGGACGCCACAGTGACAAAATGGTTACGCGAATATGTAGGCACATCAAACAGTCATTATCACAGCAACATTCAATACAGCAATAGACGGTAGACAGCATTACAATGATGAGTCAGATGCATGTTATATTTCATAGTGCTGTAAATGTAGTCAGGTGAAAAACTCCATCCTTTTCTATAACAGCCAGGAGATAACCAGATGTATGAGATCAGTTCACTCTCCTTAGTCTGACTTCAGCAAGACAGACACGTCTGCCGAAGTATAAATAATGTCCTCAAAAATATCCTCTAGATAATAAAGGTTTTCCAAACCTAGTTCATTTAACAAAGTAGCAAGTAATGGTCCTTGGGACATGCATCAACCGATGCAGTACAATACAGCGACATGTGAGCTGGGAAAACATCTCGTGACGACGACTTTCGAAGACAGGCTATGAATCGAAAATCGCTCACGACCCAAAATCGATAGAGTTAATGAAAAGTCAATTTACCTTGCCTTCAGGAAATACACAGAAATATCACGCCTCCCGACATGTGGGAAACACTAGAGGTATTATCTCAAATAAACGAAATATCCATTAAGAGGACTACACATCCCTGACAGAACAAAAAATAGCGGAGATCCCCTCTTCAACGAGGCATCTCTTTCGCCATTCAAATCGCTCACTCCACTAGTGGTGGGCGGAAACCGATCGACCAAAAAACAAGACCAGTCATGCGCAGTCCAGCGCAAAAAGACCACAGCTCAAAACTTAACTGCATTCAATACCAACGCGGGGAAGACAAATGCTTACCGAGAAAAGTGACTATAAATTTCAAGCAGTTGTTGCCCTTGCGTTATAAAATAGATATTGTAATAAAACGATGTTGCGAGAATTTATCACGCAACATATCACCACCTCCTCCCGATAAAAAAAAAAAATGTGGAACATATTTTTTTTTTTTAAATATCAAAGAGCATGCGATAAGCGGCTCAAAACGCACGAATTATGCGCTGATAATTAATTAAATTGCCTAACATGAGGCTAAATATAGAGTGTCTGGTGAGGATATACCTCAACAGAAAAATAAATATGTCTCAAAAAATATTCACATCGGGGAGGTGTCACCAACACACATCACGTTAGCATGTAAACACAATATACGTATGCAAATTACCATAATCATCATTAAACAGCATACTCTAATATTGTCTTTAAAAATGGATGTACAAATCTGATAGGAAAATTTAAATAGTACATTCTTTGACATGTAATGACATAAGTACATAGTAAAGTTAAACTACATGACGATCCAGGACATATGCTCTGGTATTCCGAGGGTAAGTACACAATCTAGAACTCGTCATGCTTGATACTAGTAAGGTAAGTCCTCAGCTCAACAATGACATTCTGAGAAAGTACAAGCAATATAATGCTAATTAATAACTAATATGCTTCATAAGGTACAATACATTATTAATAATTGTGGCTGTTTAGTAAACTAACGGCCCTTATATTAACTACTCAGTCCTCCTCTATCATCTTAAAAAACGAACAGAAGAAGATGACAACAAAGCACGATAGTGTGTACATATAAAGTAAGTACAGATGTGCTAATCTATTGTAGAAATATAGGTGTGTTATGACTCTGTAATATATGGAAATATAGGACAGAAGTATTAGTTGGAGTCATGTGGGCATCTAGACAAAATGTCAGCCATCACATTATCCGCACCACGGATAGCTCGTACCGTGAAGTGAAAAGGTTGAAGAGCTATAGCATATCGAGTGGATCTCGAACTCTTCAAATTCTTAGTCTGAATAGCTGTAAGAGCTTTCTGATCAGTCTCTAGAATGAAATGTGCGCCCAGGAGGAATCTTTGTAGCTTTAGAATTGACCAAACCATCGCTAACAACTCACGGTCTAAAACCGAGTAGTTCCTCTCTGCCGCATTTAGTTTTCTAGAAATGTACATAACAGGATGCAGAGTATTTGCATATTCTTGCATCAGTGCTGCTCCAATCCCAGTGGATGAAGCATCACTCCGAAGAACAAAAGTCCTATCAAGAGTAGGTAATCTTAAGATGGGAGGAGAAGAAAATATATTCTTGATTTGGTCTAGTGAAGATTGGCATTCTTCAGACCAACGGACCAGATTAGGCGAACCTTTCTTCAACAATGTTGAGAGAGGTGCCATGATCGAAGATAAATTTGGAATAAATCTCCCATAAAATTGAATTAAACCTAAGAGACTCCTAACTTGTTTCTTCGTTTTAGGAACAGAGATGTTCAGTATTTTGGAAGTATTGTGGTCTTCTGTCTTCAAGAGACCATGACCAACACGATGACCCAGGAAAGAGATTTCACCAAAACCAACAAAAGCTTTAGAAGGTTTCGCTGTCAAATTATTCTCACGTAGAGTGGACAGTAAGTCATATAACCCTAAATAGTGATCTTCCCAGGTATCACTGAAGAGACAGATGTCATCTAAGTATGCGATGACATCCGAACGATGTGACAGAATTCGACGCATCATGCGAACGAAAGTGGCAGGGGCGTTCATGAGACCAAAAGGCATAACATTCCATTGAAATAGACCCCTAAGTGTAGAAAAAGCAGTAAGAGGTTTGGCATGCTCTGCTAAAGGCACTTGCCAATAACCTTTAGACAAGTCAAGTTTAGTGAAGAATCTAGAATTAGAAAGTCTAATCAGTAGATCTTCTAACAAAGGCATCGGTTCAGCATCGAACTTTGTGACCTGATTCAATTTGCGATAATCAACACAAATTCGTATGTTCTTATCCTTCTTCCGGACAATAACCATGGAAGAAGAATATGGTGAAGTCGATGGTTCAATTATATTTAATTGAATCATTTCATCCAATTCCTTTTCCACTTGCGACTGAAAGTGTATAGGAATAGGATAAGGCCTAACCCTAATTGGATTATTGTCGGTAAGAATTATGTCATGTTCTATGACATCTGTGTGTCCAGGAATGTCAGTGAGAACATCCTGAAATGTTTGTAACATCGACGAGACTTGTCGATGTTCGTCACCAGAAAGATTAGGAGAAACAGAAACGTTTTTCCAAGATTCCGTAGAATGTAATGGAACCACTGGAAGGGGAAGATTAACATCAGAGAAGGTAGATTCCTCATCCTGTATGACAGACAGGGATGAATAATGACCGTGAGGTGCAGGAGCATCATCCGTTGCCTGGAAAATAGGCAGCAAATAGTCCGGACGTTCGTGAAATTCCGAAAGCATGTTTATGTGGAAAGTTTTATGCTTTCCATCAATATCGACCACATAGTCAACATCGGAAATCCGAGAGACTATTGCATACGGACCTTTCCATGCAATAAGAAGTCTATTTTCCCTACTGGGGAGTAGGACGAATGCTTTGTCACCTGGACAAAGTTGTCGTAGACATCTATTCTTGTTAGCAAACTGTCTTGCCTTCTCTTTAGCAATTTCTGATGAAGCAGTTGCTAGCTTACATGCCTCAATGATCTTTTGTCTAAGAGCAATGACATACTCATATGAGGATTGAGTTTCATCGCTAATATCATCGGCAGTGATGAGATCGTGTAATAAAGACATAGGGCCGCGTGGACGCGCGCCAAAGACAAGTTCGAAGGGAGAAAATCCTGTGTGTGTTCATTAGGGACTTCTCTATAGGCAAAGAGAGCCGCGGGTAAAACCCTGTCCCAATCTTGAGGATGATCTTCAGTTATCTTACCAAGCAAAGTCTTGAGCGTTCTATTCAGACGCTCAACTAACCCATTAGACATAGGATGGTAGATACTACTGAGAGATCGTTCAATATGTAAGGTAGACATTACCTGTGACATAGTGTCAGATATGAGTTGAGTGCCATGGTCTGACAATATTTCTCTGGGGAACCCCAAGCGAGAAAATATCAACCAAAGAGCATCTGCGATATCTGTAGTAGATATGCTCTTAAGAGGAATAGCCTCTGGCCAACGTGTGCACATATCGACACATGTAAGGATAAACTGATGTCCTCTGGCCGACTTGACCTTAAAAGGGCCAATAATATCTATGGCCATTTTCTGAAACGGCCGAATAGGAATGTCAGCAGCCTGGATAGGCGCAGCATGTCGTGGTCCTCTAGATTTGACCTCCTGACATACCTTGCATGATCGGCAGTAAATACGAATGTCCTTATTGACAAAAGGCCAAAAGAAAGCCGCAAGGACTCTCGACTTCGTACGGGAAAAAACCCATATGTCCAGCACATTGCGAGTCATGAGCATGTTGCAATATTTGCACTCTCATGCTCTTGGGAACAAGAATTTGCGAATGTGCCGACGTAGTCGAATCTTGTACCATACGTACAAGTACGCCGTTTCTCATTGCAATCCAAGATTTTCTATTTGTATCCTGATTCGGATCACCTTTCTTCGCAAGAATGAAGAATTTTTTTAAAGAAGGATCTTCTTCTTGCAATTTTATGAAAGAGTCACGAGTAATTACTAAGTGACTATCTTGGCTATCAACTTCATTATCACTATTCAGTGAAGTTTCGGGTGTTTGTAGAGCTTGTGCTCTTGTAACTACTGCATTTGTAGCTTGCATGTTATTATCTTCCCAAGCAGCAATCTGCTGTGGGGTACACTCCCTAACTCCGTGAATACGACCAATAATAAGGTCCGCAATAGGATTAGGTAAGAGACAAGCATGCACATCTCCAGTAAAGAAAGGAGTGGCAATGCGAATTACAGCAGTAGGATATTTTTCTAGAGTGCCGCCAAATGTGACACATTTAATAACCCTTCCTGTAGCACAAGATGGATCTACAAGCGATTGTCTAACACCAATAGTGGTGCATCCGGAATCGAAAAGTAGTGAGACCGGAGTATCATTAACAAGACCCTTATGTAGAATTAAAGAACCCCTCCCGTCATGCGCAACAGCAGCAGGAAGAGCGGGAAGTGGGTGACCACAACTCAAAGTAGTTATGGTACCCGGTTCGAATAAAGTACTGCATTGGGGGCATTTGTTTGCTCTCTCAAAGTCAAAAGCAGAACCAGTGACAGCGTCAAAGTTTTTATTATCAACAACATGATTACAGGCTCCCTCAGTTTCCTGTTGTACAGCATTAGCCTGCTGATATCTCTTTTTTTTGTGTTGAGATCTACCCCGACTATTATTACCTCTGAAGTTATCAGAGTTATTATTATCTCTGCAGTTATTATTGTCTCTATTGTAATTGTTATCCTGGTTCGAATTCCAGTTTCCACGATTACTATCATGTTCACATTGATGCGAACATCTATTTGTTTGGTTCTGAGGTCTTCGGCAGGAATAACCTCTATTACCATATCCTCTTTTGAAATGCTTATAATTATTAGGGTGATAGTAACGAGTACTATCAGGTTGTCTCCAATTCTTCGAAGAAGAATCACCATGAAATTGATTTCCATGATTTTGACAGAAATTACCGCTACTCTTTCTATCAAAATTTTGTTGGGATCTACGAGCAAAGTTTTGGCCATACGGAGCTGCCGAAGCAACTGGTAAACCTTCTTTCACCTTAGAGTTACCCATGGTTATGTGTGGGTGCGCAGTTACGTATTGGCAACAGAAATCTTCCATTTCTTTTATTGTTTTAGGTTTACGTTCATGAAGGAAAGCAAGGAAAGACTCATTGACAGACGACATGACTTTGTCTCTAAGTATTAAATCCATAAGTCCTTCATAAGTTTTTTCCGTCTTAGATAGTTCAACCCATCGTGAGAAAGTAATGCGTATTCTTGCAATAAACTCGGAGAATTCAACTCCATTTTCAGGTAACATGTTTTTAAATTGTAGACGATAGCCGTCTTCGTTAAGCTGATATTTCTTTAACAAAGCGGCCCTGACAACCTCATAATTGTTCTTGTCAGGTTCATCCACCATATTTAATATACTTAGAGCTTTACCTGTCAGTATCCCTGATAACTGATAAACATATTTTGCTTTGTCTATGTTATGAGCTGTACATGCTTGTTCAAATCTGTCCAGATAGAACATTATGTCATCACTGGAAGGACTAAATGTTGGTAACTTAATCTTAAAAGTATCATTATTAGCCTTACCAGAAGATGAACCCTTGTTTGAATCATTACCATTACTCATGCTCGTCAATTTCAATTTTTCCAACTCTAAAGCTAAGACCTTTTCTTCATGTTCCATTTTTGCTTTCTCTTTCCTCTCATCAGACTCTCTCTGTAATCTTCTTTCCTCAGCCTGAGCCTCTTTTTGAAGTCTTTCATTTTCAGCTTCTTTTTCAAGTCTTTTATTTTCAGCCTCTTTTTCAAGTCTTTTATTTTCAGCCTCTTTTTCAAGTCTTTTATTTTCAGCCTCTTTTTCAAGTCTTTTATTTTCAGCTTCTAGCTGTAGCTGGAGTTTTCTCTCCTCAGCTTCTGATTCCCTTTTTTTTTTCCATTTCCATTTGGAATCTTTTTTCATCCACCTGCATCTGCAGTTTCTTTTGTTCAGCTTCCATATGCAGTTTCTTTTGTTCAGCTTCCATTGCTTTATCATATCGAGCAGTTGCAAATTCTTCTAACTTATCACCAGTCTTCCCAAGCAATTTACCCTGCTCAATAAAGTGCTCAAATGTAGACATGTTGTCTAACATATGAGTCCAAAACCTGAAATAATTAACTAATTTATTTCAAACCTAAGTGTAACAAGTCTTAATTAAGCACTTGTATATTCACATCACATTATATTATCCCAGTCTCTGTGGGAAACAAGTCTCCAATCAAAGAACTTGTATATGAAATATCAGCACTCAATTCTTGATCATAAGTGCACTTCTCATTCAATAGTGCACGACACTATTCATCATTCATTTATCATCAGTGTAGTAGTAACAGTGCATTAGCATAGCCCATTAACTAATTACTATAACTGTAAACAATGACTATGTAAACACATGCAGAATGTAAACATTGAAAATGTAAACAATGCAAACAATGTAAACAATAACAATGTAAACAATAACAAAGATCAGCAACAATACAAAAACGTTCGCAGAAATCAACTAAAAATAAAGCAGAAATTAATGAAATATCACAAAAAATGTGACGATATCTGCGCTATAATTAAACAAAATACATGACACCACAGTGTATAAACAAAAATGTTGTATGAAACTAAATTATAGACAAGAGTAGGCTAACAAATACAAACAAATCAAAACAAAACTAAAGAATGCGAAATAATAACGAAAACAATATTAAAACATGTCATCACAGCTAACATAAATAGCAACAGAAGTCGCTTAGCAAATTCCAGTATCGGAAATTTGCAAACCCTACAGAAAACGCTCACAATAGACGACCTCTATGACGTGGCATAATCTAACGGAGACACCACCCAACCGAAAACCCGCTGAAATATAAACATATAAATATACAAATAACATATAGACATATAACATATAGAATGAGATGATACACAGAAGACTCAGCAGAAGTATAAGGGCACAGTTTACATACAAACAGGCCACTTAACTTATAGGCTTCCAATCGTAGAACAGCAGACAAAACGGATGTCAATCAACGTCCTAAAGAGCGAAGCTCCAACGATGATGGCACATCTGAACTGCTTCCACTGCTAACACGATGGTACAAGAGCTTCTGAAATACTGTGTGTTGAGTTGTTTCGGCACTTGACCTTCTAATCCAAAAATAAGTTGATGGAAATCGGTACTTGGCCTTCTTCAGAAAACAACCCGTTTCAACCGGCACTTGACCTTCACAAAAATGACAGCACTGGAACCTTGACAGCAGCAACTTGCTTGACTTGCGTAAAAGATAACAGCAGTCCGAGTTATCCGGCAACATGTAACAACGCCGGGTACTGTCAAATTCTTGTTTCCGTCAAAAAGTTGAAATTTTGACTTTTACCGGGCAACGCCGAGTACTTTGAAAATTTTGAAGATGTTGACTGTATTGAAGAATGTTAATTTCTTGAAGGATGCTGATGAATTCTTGTTGAAAATGAAGTGGGTAAGGGACCCCGTGTTTGCTGGTACCAGAATCAAACCAGCTTATGGCCACCAAATGATGTGTGATGCCATATGATGATGGATGGTATCCGCATGTCTGGTTTTGTGTAGTGTGCAGATGTGTTCAGTCAAACAATGTTCATACAAAAAATAACAGGGCAATCCACATAGAACGTCAGTAAACTCACGACGTATAAAGTCAATGATTCTTGTAACAGCCGTTGACGTTTTTCTTCATTATTTATTGTGGACGCCACAGTGACAAAATGGTTACGCGAATATGTAGGCACATCAAACAGTCATTATCACAGCAACATTCAATACAGCAATAGACGGTAGACAGCATTACAATGATGAGTCAGATGCATGTTATATTTCATAGTGCTGTAAATGTAGTCAGGTGAAAAACTCCATCCTTTTCTATAACAGCCAGGAGATAACCAGATGTATGAGATCAGTTCACTCTCCTTAGTCTGACTTCAGCAAGACAGACACGTCTGCCGAAGTATAAATAATGTCCTCAAAAATATCCCCTAGATAATAAAGGTTTTCCAAACCTAGTTCATTTAACAAAGTAGCAAGTAATGGTCCTTGGGACATGCATCAACCGATGCAGTACAATACAGCGACATGTGAGCTGGGAAAACATCTCGTGACGACGACTTTCGAAGACAGGCTATGAATCGAAATCGCTCACGACCCAAAATCGATAGAGTTAATGAAAAGTCAATTTACCTTGCCTTCAGGAAATACACAGAAATATCACGCCTCCCGACATGTGGGGAACACTAGAGGTATTATCTCGAATAAACGAAATATCCATTAAGAGGACTACACATCCCTGACAGAACAAAAAATAGCGGAGATCCCCTCTTCAACGAGGCATCTCTTTCGCCATTCAAATCGCTCACTCCACTAGTGGTGGGCGGAAACCGATCGACCAAAAAACAAGACCAGTCATGCGCAGTCCAGCGCAAAAAGACCACAGCTCAAAACTTAACTGCATTCAATACCAACGCGGGAAGACAAATGCTTACCGAGAAAAGTGACTATAAATTTCAAGCAGTTGTTGCCCTTGCGTTATAAAATAGATATTGTAATAAAACGATGTTGCGAGAATTTATCACGCAACAAATATTTTATAGTAATATTTAATAAAAATATTTTATAATCTTATTGTATAATCATATTTTATAATTATATTTTATACATATTTTATAATCATATTTTATAGTCATATTTTATCATAATAATTTATAATCATATTTTATATATACATATTTTATAATCTTATTTTATAATTATATTATATAATCATATTTTATAGTCATATTTAATAATAATATTTTATAATCGTATTTTATAATCATATTTTATAATTATATTTTATACATATTTTATAATCATATTTTATAGTCATATTTTATAATAATATTTTATAATAATATTCTATAATCATATTTTATAGTCATATTTAATAATAATATTATATAATCATATTTTATAATCATATTTTATAATTATATTTTATACATATTTTATAATCATATTTATATTTATATTTTATAATAATATTTTATAAACATATTTTATAATCACATTTTATAATCATATTTTATGCATATTTTATAATTATATTTTATAATTATATTTTATACACATTTTATCATCATATTTTATGCATATTTTATAATCATATTTTATAGTCATACTTTGTAATCATATTTTATAATCATATTTTATAATAATATTTTATAGTCATATTTTATAATCTTATTTTATAATCAAATTTATAATCATATTTTATAATCAAATTTATAATCATATTTTATAAACATATTATATAATCATATTTTATAATCATATTTTATAAACATATTATATAATCATATTATATAATCATATTTTATAATCATATTTTATAAACATATTATATAATCATATTTTATAAACATATTATATAATCATATTCTATAATCATATTTTATAGTCCTATTCTATAATCATATTTTATAATCATATTTATAGTCTATTTTATAATCATTTTTATAATCATATTTTATAATCACATTTTAGTCATATTTTAAAATCATATTTTATAATAATATTTTAGTCATATTTTATAATCATATTTTATAATCATATTTTCTAATCATATTTTTTTATCATTATTTTATAATCATATTTTATAGTCATATTTTATAATCCAATTCTATAATCATATTTTATAATCCTATTTTATAATCATATTTTATAATCATTTTTATAATCATATTTTATAATCATATTTTATATATATATTTATATGTATATGTATGTATAAAATTGTGAATACACGTTTGATTGTATAATGTTATCATACTTATGTGTGTGAACAAACGAGGCAGGACATATAAAACTGGACTACGGAAGGAGACCTGAAACATGAACGCTCTCGTAGCAATGAAAACAACAACAGAGTGCCGCTCAACATCTCATTTTTATTACGAGTGTTAGCGAGCGTTCTAATGATCTGGAAGCTACAGAAGTAAAATCACACCAATCTAAGAATTTACGCATCCATCATATATATATACTCTAAGACAAAATCCATGGTGTTATCACGAGAAGAAAGAACACATCAGATTAACCTGGGAGAACAGGTCCTGGAGCAGGTCGACCACTTTAAATACCTCGGAGCTATTATAGACCGAAAGGGAGGCATCAAAGAAGAGTTGGCCGCTCGAAAAGCAGCAGCTGGGAGACTTTTTCAGGCCATAAATCGAGGATTCCTCAGCAAGAGAGAGGTTGGTAAGAAAACGGATGGCTGTAAACCGCTCCACCTATGTCCCACTCTTGACATATAGATGCGAGTCATGGGCATTGACTACAACCCACAAAAGCCAGATCCAAACCTCAGAAATGAGGTATTTGAGGAACGTGGTTGAAGTAACAAGAAGAGACATGGTCCGCAACCAGACGATACGTCAAGGCCTAAAATCCCACCCCCTGCAGACCCAAGTAGAACAGCCCCAACTAAGATGGTTTTGCCATGTCTGCAGAATGGGAGAAGATCGGCTACCACGACAAGTATGGGAAACTAAGAGCCAGGAATCCAAATCCCCAGAACGCTGGGAGGACAACATCAGACAATCTCTGAAGGACCGAGGACCAGAACAGAATAGAACCAGGTCAGGAAGAAGAAAGCCGGTAGGACAGTATGGTGCTCTCTCTTCCAAACCTCAACACCTAGCGGTAGAAGAGGAACGACTAAGTACGTAAGTAAGTAAATAAAGTATTTCCCGCTGCAGAACAAGCTGTGACCTCGCTGGCGAGAAATTAGGTCAACCGTTCAGGCTCAGAGCTAACGTAAAAAGGTCAAGGTAGTCCCATAGCAGATACTGCCGTAGGGAAGTAGTGTTAGAGACTTCTCTATACTACGTCCAGCATCGATAGGTGGGGTGATCAGTTCCCTTCCTCTCTACCTTTTCCTTCCCTAACTCAAGAGCAAAGTCATGTACCCATTTACAGCTGGGTAAACTGGAGCGTGATGATACTTTGAATCAAACCCGGCACCTGTGCAGCCTGAGACCAGCGCTCTAACTACTCTGTCAATCGGACGCTCCAGAAGTAACGTAGCGACTTTTAATAACGTGCAAACAGCCGTGTTCTATATGTGTGGGTTGCTTAACACAATATGAATCATACGGGTGCAGGGTTACTTAAAATGGTTGCCGACATGCAGTTCACTCAATAGTGAATAATCCAACTATAGCCGTTGAGTTACAGATCAACAGGTTTAATAATCACTTAGATTTTAACAATATTTTCTTGATCGAGCCAGTTTTCTCTCACGGACAGCTGTACGTCGCATTGTATCGATAAAGGAATCACAACAATGCAATAGTAGAAATTAAAACAACAGAAAATCAAGGTACTCTTCTGATGGGCAATCGGATATTCACACCTAACATTATTTTTCCACAAGTATTTGAATAAGTAAAATTGACGTTAAGTATTGGTGCTTTTGAATTTAATTCCCGTTATATGACGGGCTTTTACACTGGTATATATATATACATACATATATATATATATATATATATATATATATATATATATATATATATATATATATATATATATATATATATATATATATATATATTATATATATATATATATATATATATATATATATATATATATATATATATATATATAAACCCCGTGAAGTTCCCGGGGTCTTTGAGGAGGCAAAAAGTATGAATAGGATTACTGTACTCTCAGGTATGTCGTACAATGCGACTGACATGAGGTTATGCATGTGGCTAGCAACGTCATCATGTCAAACTAATTGTGACGGTGTAATGGAAAAAAAGAGTCTACAGTAATCCGACAGCCTATGGAAACCTTATAGCTGCTCTCTGATTTGCTAGCTAAACCATGTATCAATACCCACTCATCTATTTCTGTAACGTAGCATTTTATCCCGCCTACTTTGTTTCAACACGAGGTAACGCAATGTTTTTAAGCTGTGTGACCTGTCAGTTATAACAGGAAAGCAAATCAGGCTGTGTTTGCCTCGCCCTCACGCGAGCATCTGTCAATCATAATAGTCCTCAGACAGGCTGGCACGTGGGGAAGAAAAAAACACAGACCCTTTGAAGTTCGTACTCAGGGGAGTTAGAAAGCCCTGGGCTCTTTGATCTTCAGAAGCGGACATTCGTACAGAGAAAACCCGTTAAGGAACAGAAAGTCTTTTGATGACGGTTGAAACCTCGACGAAGACCAACCGTAAAGCCTTTATCTTGATACGCTTAGCTTCTGAAATTCTGGATAACACCGGAAGGCGAGATTAACGCATTCAGAGATCAGAGAATTCTAATGATATATATACTGTTGTTTTCTTAACCTCTTCATCAGTTGTCAGTCAGAATTTTGAATAGTCTAAGCGCTGTCCTAGAAACCAGATTTCCTTGTGTGGATTTGTTACTAGTTTTCGTGGAGGATTTTCATTTCTGAATTTTCTGGTAAAGGATAATAGGGCAAATGTTTTTAAGAAGTGATAGCTTTTAACATTTAGTCTTCAGTTAGATTTTCTCGCTAGTAAAACGAGTGAAATAAAGTAACGCGTAGCGATTTCTTACTAGATATTCTATTTAAATGTTAAATCACGCCACCCGTATAGACAGTAAACTGATAGTGTAGGATAGAATACAACGTTATATTTCATTTGTGCATATTTGTTATAGTGTCTATTATTTTGTTCAATTTTTTACCTCTAAACCTCACGGTAGAAGGGGAACGACTAAGTAAGTCTATTATTTTAATCATATACGGCAAAGCCAACAGATTCCGACAATTTAATTTCTATTTAATGACAGACGATCATTGTTTAGGCAGCGCGTATGGACAGATTAAATAATAAGCTTCATTGTACGCTGACACCGGCGAGCAGGGGCGGGCGAGCGAAGATAACTAAGACCCGTCTGAACTCAGCTGCCAGCGGAATTTGTTAACTGATAGGAGTAAGGAACACCGTGTGCCTTTTAAATTTAATCAGGACTGACGGAGTGGAGAAGAGATCGTCTTGTCCCCGTCTGTTTGTGTAGATATAGGATTAGCATATTTGTATATAAATAGTCTTGCATTCTTCGCAGACCTGATCACAAGGGTGGCCAGCGGTCTTTTTCTTTTTCCTTTTTTTTTGGGATTTGTTATTTTCACCTTTTCTTGGCTGTGCGTCACGAATTTCATTTGTGAACGGGCACACGCCAGAGAGTATTGGAGGACTATAAATTTGGGTTTTTTTTGAATAACTGGACTTACCAAACCCAGAGATATATAATAAATATATATTTTTTACTAGCCACAAGTTGGCCGATAGAAGAACCATCATCATCATATGAACATTAATTTTTAGCAACCAGATGTTTCCAAATACTGGAAGTATTTTTTCCGTTAACGAACCTCATGAACTCTCGCAGTTTTAGCTGTTAGTAATAACACTTCTAGGAGAAGCACCATATTAGGCGTTCACCTCATGTAACTAATTTCGGGGGATGGACTGGGGCCAACTTGGATCTGCGACAACTGGAGTGACAGAATATTAAATGAAAATAAATAATATATTCAAGGAGTAATTCAATTACCAAGGGATATTACAGACGTACCACACCAGGCAATTAGGTAAGAGTGTGAGAGTGGCCACTGTGCGAGTATTTTCTTGTGTGAGGTGAAAACTATCCATATATCTGATTTGTCTATGTGGTGAACTTCTAAATACAATATCTAAATTAAATTAAAACAGTATAGTGCATAAAGTAAAAGATAGGATAGTACTACAAATTTTCATTGTTTTCGTCGCCTACGCCTTCAGCGTATTATTTGATAACGCCTTATCGCCGAAATAAAGGTACCAAATGCTTCTGGGTAACCTTGAGACAAACGTACCACTTTTCCAAGTTCAAGTGAAATATTTGCCTAGAATACATTGTGGAAGGGAGGGGGACGGATAGATAACCAACGCAAAACACGTCTCACATTGTTTCTAAAAATAAAACTAACTTGCTAGCATTGCCTTAGGCGGTTTTCAAATTACGATGTAAACGTTAGAAAATGTGGACACTACGGTTATGAAAACATGCTTAGCTCTTATTGCGAATGACGTAAATTCTCGTGTATTACGAGAGACTCTCGTATTTAGCTTGAAAGTACATGGAAAAGGAATTGAACAGGAGGTAGTTTAAAAATAAACAACTAACATAGAAAAAAAGATGGAATTTTGAACGAAGCCACTTAGCCCCATAAAAATCATATATTCGTGTACCTGAAAACTTGCTGACTAAGAATATGTTGTTAATTACCTAAATAGTCCATTGAATAATCAAATATTGGTAATAATACATAGAGAATCGGAGATACTGTCAGGTCAAGTCATGTCTGCTTAGATTGGATAGCATATTTTTGGGGGGAAAAAAGTAGGTGACAGAAAGGCTAAGATAGTACGATGAAGGGGATTGGATGAAATTTGAAGGAAGCCGTAATATTATTGGCTGACCTAATATACAAATCTAGTTGGTAGTAGTAACGCATAGTGGTTTGTGATATTTTTGTTAAGAATTCATTCAAAAAAAGAGATGCTTGGTCTCATTGGCCAAAGCCTTTTACTTTGTCGAAATAGTAGGTTACTCGCTGCCATTTTTCCAAAATATTCAGAGGAGCAAGAAGCGATGAGCAGACTTGTGCTTTTTTATTAATAATACTACCATCTGAAAGCAGTCTGAACAGAGGCAGTGATAAAAGTGTGCCATATTCGATTGCCTAATTCATCGTTAATTGTTTATATTTCCTTGATATGTGGTAAGATTGATTTTATTGACTTTTTAATTAAAAAAAAGGCTGTGTGAAAAAAGAAAAGGCCATGTAAAAGATTGTAATTAAATGATTCCATGGCAGACTTAGGCATGGCCTAGATGTTGATCCATCATATAAGGGACTATCTAAGAAGTTTAAGACTACAGGATTATATATATGATGGTCATACAGGAACATTACACCTATCTTATTGCATGGAAAAGATTACTGCAGGAATGACAGAGGCGTAGCATCCATTAGGGAAGAGAAAAAGAAAACTGGTACCATTTGTTCCATCAAAATAAAAAGGGGAGAAGCAGGGTTGTCAGAGAGAGCTGACCGTGTTCTTTTGTATGTATCATTTCATGTACATTAGGAGGAATTAGCTTGCTATTAAGACAGAACCATAACTTGCATTGACAGGGGTTCATGCTGGCACTTGTCTGGTGCTAGTACTCGCTCATTGAAGAAGTCTGCACGATTTCTAAGAGTCTCTGGTACCTGCTTGTATTAGAGAAGTTCAAGACCAGAGGAGACTGAAGTGTTTGGCCAAACCAACTACAACTGCTGTGATTCCAGGACCCAGATAAGTGAAATATCTGGCCTGGGACAACTTATCACGATTAAAGAAAAATCTCCTGTCTAGACAAAACGTTCCTCCAAAGAATAAATGAACAATCCTAGTGAAACAAAAGACAGTGGAATGATGACAATCCCCACCCTGCTTCCCAGTACCTGTAGTTAATTAGAGTAATTAACATCAATTTGAAAAATTGTAACAATGTACTATGGACATATTGTCTGTTATATGTAAATATCGTTATATATATTTGTAAATATACCTATCCATCTAAATTGATTCTCATTGATCTATAGTCCAGACCAAAACAACTTTAGGCTCAGGACCAATAAAGTTTAACAAAAGATATTTTAAATATAAAATTTAACAGCTGGAGTTAGTTGAGTTTATCATAGTAATTAGTATGTGTTTGTATATGTTTTTGTATTGAGATTCTTTAACAACACTCTTACAATACCCTAGACACTTTATGTAGCTTTCAGTCACGCTAGTCAAAAAAGAATATAACTTAGAGTGAGATCGTAATGTGGTAACAAGGAAGGTACTCTGTAATACAGTTGTTCATTGTTTACCTCAGAGACCTTCACAGTTGACCTCACTCAAGTACAACTATATGCACACCATTCTTCTTAACATCAAAACACACCACAGTCTAAAAGTTTGTTTATTTTACTGGGTCTCATAGAATACCCCTACTGTTCATTCTGTAACAGAGTGCTAACCTTCAACCTTTGGGTTAATAATTTTAGGGTTCTTTTCTCCATTTGGGGAGGGTGCACGTTTTTCTACTTTATTTCATATGCATGTAAATGACTCTTTGATCTTTTTTCCTTTAGATGTTTTGATGTTGTCGAGTTTTAATGATAATTAACTACAAAGAACTTACCTTTGTGTGTTGGTCAGACCCATACCCATTTATCCGTAGTTTTTTCACGTTTGTGTGTCTTGTTGTCACATAGCTGTGTGTGTGTGTAGAGAAACTTATCTATTCTCGATAGGGAGATGAAAGCTGTCTTGCAATAAAGTACAGTCGTACGGATAGGCTGGAAGAGATTACCTAATCACTCTAGAGACATATCTTTTCCCTCAATTCTACCACCTGGGAAAAATCTATTTCTATACCTTCTCGCGTATCTGTCGACATTCACTCTATATACTCAGACGGGCCAAATAAAACAAATAACCTTCCGTCCGACACTAATTACCTTAGAAACCAGCAAAGCAAGATCACGTGACTGCTTGGTACTGGCTTCCTGTCAGGGGGTCAGCTGTAGTTTTGAAAACGAGCGAAAAGGACAACGATGTTGATGATGATATATCTAGGTGCTCAGTGGCTGAGTTGTTAGAACGATTGTCTTACAAGCAACCGTACTGCATTCGATTCCCGGAAGGCGTAAAATAAAATAAAAATTAATTTAGTTATCTCTCTTAAGTTTTTATGAGTTGTTTTTTTTTTTTCAAGTGTCATAGTTTGTTGATGGGGTTACTTGTTCGGTAGACGATTATAGGTATAAAAAAAAACTGCGTTTCACCAAGTAAAAGAGGGTGTCAGGCAGGGATGTGTGATGTCACCGGGTCTGTTCAATCTGCACAGGGAAAATATAATGAGATCCTTAGAGCAGTTATTCCCAACCTGTGGTCCGAGGCGCATTATCCGGTCGTCCGCACCTGCGTTATCGATTTGGTATTAAGTGCTTTGATTTTTTCTCTGATCCTACCTACGTTTTTAGCGCTATACAAATGAAACCGTTTGCAAGTAGAACCAGCTTTGAGACTGTCATTAACTTCTATGAAGCCTAATATTGAAAATCTAGTGAGCGAATATGCAAGCACAAGGCTTCCATTGAATATTTGGCAATTTTAACCATTGAATTGTATGAATATATAGTATTTAACCAGTATTTATGTAACCAGTATGTATGTAACCAATAAATTGTTTGTATAATTTTTTTTTCATTACTATTACCTTACAATTTCCTTGTCACATGGCAAAAAAATTAACAAGGTGTGTTATTAAATATAGGCCTATTCATCAATTGAATAAAAACAGTTAAGTGTTTATGGCATTGCAATATTACATTGTTAAGCTGGTGGTCCACAACTTTTATGTAGTTGGACAAATGGTCGACAACTTTTATGTAGTTGGACAAATGGTCGACAACTTATATGTAGTTGGACAAATGGTCGACAACTTATATGTAGTTGGACAAATGGTCCTTACATTAAAACAAGGTTGAGAACCACTGCTCTAGAGGACATGCCAGGAACATCATTTGGTCGACATACTATAAACAATTTGAGATAAGCTGATGGTACAGTCTTATAGCAAAAAGTGAAAAGGAGTTGCAGGAAATGGTTGATACAATAGTGATAGAAAGTGAAAATAAAGGTCTCAGCTTTAATAGCAAAAATACAGAGGTAACGGTCGTCTCAAAGAAAAAGGCTTCCACAGAATGTAATATCAAAGTAAATGGAACAGTTTTAAGACAGGTCAATAGATTCAAATACCTGGGCATACTAATAACAACGGATGGAAGATGTATGTCCGAAGTGAGGAGTAGAATAGCTCAGGTAAAAACAGGACTCTATAAACTGAGGAGTATTTTATGCAACGGTTCTTTGTCAATGGAGGTAAGACAGAGAGTTCTTTAGAGTTATTGTTACATGTCTTTTTAGATAGTGAATGTTAATATGCAATAACAGTATGGTTCCTGGTTCCAAGATGATGTCTAGGGTAGCAAATCTCTTAGACACCGCAACCAGCCAACACCACTCAGAAGTATTTGATTCACAACTGACGAAGTGGACAATATACAATTTATTTCAGACTGCACACAGCTCCACATACCATAGTTCAGGCCAATATATAATGGCAGATAATATGCATTAGACGAAATACCGTAGGCAGTCAGTTCATGTCAGGAACGCTGTCCTTTAGTTCTCAATATGATTTTTTATCTCTTCACACTCGACACCGAGCAATTATACTTCTTGTCAATACAGATAAGTAGATAACTAGATACATCTCACCGAAGATCTTGATGTATTAGTGATAACAGAACTCCATTATAAACACTTTAACAATAAGGAGCTCAAACACATACGTCCACTCGCCCTGACGCACAATCATATAAGGCCCCGCACTTCTGCTCCTCTAGTTTCACGTGAGCCAGCCAAGCATATCGGCTTAACGTCACTCACCCGTCTTTATCAGTGACCCGTATAAAATAAACAAAGAGCACTGTTGAGCTAACCATATTATGATATCGTTATGAATCGTTATGAATTTTAATCATAACAATTATATAGAACCAATCCTAATGTATGGGAGTGAGTCATGGACAGTTAGCAAAAAAGTAAGGAAAGCACTGGAGTCCACAGAGATGTGGTTTTACAGAAGAATGTTAAAAATACCATGGACAGCCAAAAAGAGTAATGAGGATGTCCTGAAAGAGGCCAATGCCCGAAGGAAACTTATTTCACAAGTTAGAAAGACGCAATCCACTTTTTTTTTAGGCATGTTATGAGAGGAGGGTAGCTGGAATATATCGTAACAACAGGTAAGGTTGAAGGAAAAAAGAGATAGAGAAAGACAAAGAGAGCAAATACTGGACAGTTTGACATCGTGGCATGGAATGAGGTAAGCAACAAAACTGATAAATTGTACTGGAGACAGGAAGTTATGGAGAGGCATGATCGTCAACGCCACTAGGCATGGTATTTGAAGAAGAAGATCAAGAAGGGATAGTTGTCTATAGGGCTAGCAACATTATCTCGAAATACAAATGCTACAGAAACCACAACTGAAAAGTGACACAAACTACCTGTTGACCTTCTACAAGGGGAACAACTGCAGTAGTTTCATTGATTTTCAGTGGAGATAAAAAGTTATAAAAGAAAGGAATAAACTTTTATCAAAACTCGTTTTGTCACAAAGTCTTAACGAATTAGGTTTTTTTTTTTTAAAGATGTCTTGAAAGTTCTTTATTTAAGCATTTCTTTTAAGGGTGTTTGATAGAACTGAGATTTTTACGTGTTGTCACAACTGACTGCCATGGTTTTTTTTTTTTTTTAACGCAAAATATAGAATATCAAAATTGTCGATTATAATCCTATGTCTATCATTATATTAGTTACTGAAACTTTTACATAAGTTATCCAGTTTTAAAATTATTTTACTTTAACTGCATTACATACAACGGTACATCTCTGCTATGCTTGTATTCCGGCATGTTTTATGCACTGCATGAAAAAAGAACCACGTTTTCCAGTCTGGAAATGTTTTTATATTGTTTGTAATAAATCTATCGCATTTCACTATCAGAATTTAACATCAATCACATAATTAAATGGAAAATATCTGGATTCTACAGTCTGTTCAAACATACTGTTACATAGAAGATATGTGCTGTCCACTGAGAACAGTTGATAGCATTAAAAGGCAGTCCTTGTTCTGGAAACCCCAGGGAAAGAGAGGTACAAGGAAATCAAAGAACACATAGGGAAGAAAACTGGTAACGTGCATACAGGGGATGAAGTAGACATAGACAGACCTTGAGCCGATGGCACAGGACAGGAAGATTGGGCATCATGCTGTTGAAGGTCTGTGCTGTTGAAAATCTGTGCTGTTGAAGGTCTGTGCTGTTGAAGGTCTGTGCTGTTGAAGGTCTGTGCTGTTGAAGGTCTGTGCTGTTGAAGGTCTGTGGTGTTGAAGGTCTGTGCTGTTGAAGGTCTGTGCTGTTGAAGGTCTGTGCTGTTGAAGGTCTGTGCTGTTGAAGGTCTGTGGTGTTGAAGGTCTGTGGTGTTGAAGGTCTGTGGTGTTGAAGGTCTGTGCTGTTGAAGGTCTGTGCTGTTGAAGGTCTGTGCTGTTGAAGGTCTGTGCTGTTGAAGGTCTGTGCTGTTGAAGGTCTGTGCTGTTGAAGGTCTGTGCTGTTGAAGGTCTGTGCTGTTGAAGGTCTGTGCTGTTGAAGGTCTGTGGTGTTGAAGGTCTGTGCTGTTGAAGGTCTGTGCTGTTGAAGGTCTGTGCTGTTGAAAGTCTGTACTGTTGAAGGTCTGTGCTGTTGAAGGTCTGTGCGCCTGAAGCGTGGTGATGAAGATGACTGAAAACGCGCTATAAATTAGAAATGTCTAATTTACACAGTACACCCTGTAATACTGAAGATATCTACATTCTACACAGAATAGGTTGTTGTATTAAAAACATCAACATTCTTTCCAGAACATTTCCAGAAATCTATATATTACACACAACACGCTGTCCTATTAAAAATATCTACAATTTACACATAAAACACCGTCTTATTTAAAATATTTACAATTTACACACAACATGCTATCTTATTAAAAATATTTACACTTTACACATAATGCGCTGTAGTATTGAAAATTTTACATTTTACACACATCACGTTTTCATATTGAAAATATCTACAACTTACATATACCTCGTAACATGCTGTAATTTTGGAAATGTCTACATTTTATGCACAACATGCTCTCATATTGAAAATATCTACATTTTACACACAACACGCTGCTGAATAGAAAATATCTACAATTTACAAACAACACGCTGTCGTATAGTAAATATCTACAATTTACACACTGTCGTATCGGCAAATCTAACGTTACCAAATAGCCAGATTCCTTATTAAGGCACATTCACATGTAACCGTAACATCTTCTCAAAATCACCATCCCCATCAACCTCCCCTTCCGTCCATCACCACATCAATTAGGCTGTGTTTATACCCGGTTGAGACACGGCTCTAATCCAGCTAATCGAAAACCCGTGGTCCTTATCTTGATTTGTCATCCCTTGCCCCCCGACAGCGTGTAGCAATAACTCTTGGGCATTGATTACTCTTCTAGATCTCGCATTCCGAATTTCTTGGGGTGATCGAGTTTTTTAGACACAGACAACTTTGGGCATCACACGAAATCATATTTTGTAATCTAAGCCACAGTCGAGGCAAAAGTAATAAATTGGTATAATCTTACTTTAAAACATTGACTCCCTCTTACTTAATAAATTGATGTAATCTCATTCTAAAATGTATCATTCTTTACTTAGTAAATTGATGTAATCTCATTCTAAAATGTATCATTCTTTACTTAGTAAATTGATGTAATCTCATTCTAAAATGTATCATTCTTTACTTAGTAAATTGATGTAACCTCATTCTAAAATGTATCATTCTTTACTTAGTAAATTGATGTAACCTCATTCTAAAATGTATCATTCTTTACTTAGTAAATTGATGTAATCTCATTCTAAAATGTATCATTCTTTACTTAGTAAATTGGTGTAATCTAACATTAAACGTGACTTGCTCTTACTCCTTCTCATGTCTCATATCATATAGTTTTGATCTGTTGCCAGTGGTCATCTGTATTCGTTACATCTTCCAGCTGTTGGAGCAAGTTATATATTGAGTATTGTGACAGTAAATTTGACATTTGTTTCGTGATATCTTAGACATTCTACATTAAACTGCTGTCTATAGCTATGCACTGTTGTAATCTCTCGAGTTTTATCTTGATTTTGGATGACAGAAGATGGTAATCTGACGCCACATCTGCTTCTTTATATACCTTTACATCATGCAATGATGCACTAAACTTCTTGTTTATGCATATATGATCAGTTTGGTTTCCTGTTCTGTGGTCTGGTGATACCCATGCTGCTTTGTTGCGTGATAAATTCTCGCAACATCGTTTTATTACAATATCTATTTTATAACGCAAGGGCAACAACTGCTTGAAATTTATAGTCACTTTTCTCGGTAAGCATTTGTCTTCCCGCGTTGGTATTGAATGCAGTTAAGTTTTGAGCTGTGGTCTTTTTGCGCTGGACTGCGCATGACTGGTCTTGTTTTTTGGTCGATCGGTTTCCGCCCACCACTAGTGGAGTGAGCGATTTGAATGGCGAAAGAGATGCCTCGTTGAAGAGGGGATCTCCGCTATTTTTTTGTTCTGTCAGGGATGTGTAGTCCTCTTAATGGATATTTCGTTTATTCGAGATAATACCTCTAGTGTTTCCCACATGTCGGGAGGCGTGATATTTCTGTGTATTTCCTGAAGGCAAGGTAAATTGACTTTTCATTAACTCTATCGATTTTGGGTCGTGAGCGATTTCGATTCATAGCCTGTCTTCGAAAGTCGTCGTCACGAGATGTTTTCCCAGCTCACATGTCGCTGTATTGTACTGCATCGGTTGATGCATGTCCCAAGGACCATTACTTGCTACTTTGTTAAATGAACTAGGTTTGGAAAACCTTTATTATCTAGAGGATATTTTTGAGGACATTATTTATACTTCGGCAGACGTGTCTGTCTTGCTGAAGTCAGACTAAGGAGAGTGAACTGATCTCATACATCTGGTTATCTCCTGGCTGTTATAGAAAAGGATGGAGTTTTTCACCTGACTACATTTACAGCACTATGAAATATAACATGCATCTGGCTCATCATTGTAATGCTGTCTACCGTCTATTGCTGTATTGAATGTTGCTGTGATAATGACTGTTTGATGTGCCTACATATTCGCGTAACCATTTTGTCACTGTGGCGTCCACAATAAATAATGAAGAAAAACGTCAACGGCTGTTACAAGAATCATTGACTTTATACGTCGTGAGTTTACTGACGTCCTATGTGGATTGCCCTGTTATTTTTGTATGAATATTGTTTGACTGAACACATCTGCACACTACACAAAACCAGACATGCGGATGCCATCCATCATCATATGGCATCACGCATCATTTGGTGGCCATAAGCTGGTTTGATTCTGGTACCAGCAAACACGGGGTCCCTTACCCACTTCATTTTCAACAAGAATTCATCAGCATCCTTCAAGAAATTAACATTCTTCAATACAGTCAACATCTTCAAAATTTTCAAAGTACTCGGCGTTGCCCGGTAAAAGTCAAAATTTCAACTTTTTGACGGAAACAAGAATTTGACAGTACCCGGCGTTGTTACATGTTGCCGGATAACTCGGACTGCTGTTATCTTTTACGCAAGTCAAGCAAGTTGCTGCTGTCAAGGTTCCAGTGCTGTCATTTTTGTGAAGGTCAAGTGCCGGTTGAAACGGGTTGTTTTCTGAAGAAGGCCAAGTACCGATTTCCATCAACTTACTTTTGGATTAGAAGGTCAAGTGCCGAAACAACTCAACACACAGTATTATTTAGAAGCTCTTGTACCATCGTGTTAGCAGTGGAAGCAGTTCAGATGTGCCATCATCGTTGGAGCTTCGCTCTTTAGGACGTTGATTGACATCCGTTTTTTCTGCTGTTCTACGATTGGAAGCCTATAAGTTAAGTGGCCTGTTTGTATGTAAACTGTGCCCTTATACTTCTGCTGAGTCTTCTGTGTATCATCTCATTCTATATGTTATATGTCTATATGTTATTTGTATATTTATATGTTTATATTTCAGCGGGTTCTCGGTTGGGTGGTGTCTCCGTTAGATTATGCCACGTCATAGAGGTCGTCTATTGTGAGCGTTTTCTGTAGGGTTTGCAAATTTCCGATACTGGAATTTGCTAAGCGACTTCTGTTGCTATTTATGTTAGCTGTGATGACATGTTTTAATATTGTTTTCGTTATTATTTCGCATTCTTTAGTTTTGTTTTGATTTGTTTGTATTTGTTAGCCTACTCTTGTCTATAATTTAGTTTCATACAACATTTTTGTTTATACACTGTGGTGTCATGTATTTTGTTTAATTATAGCGCAGATATCGTCACATTTTTTGTGATATTTCATTAATTTCTGCTTTATTTTTAGTTGATTTCTGCGAACGTTTTTGTATTGTTGCTGATCTTTGTTATTGTTTACATTGTTATTGTTTACATTGTTTGCATTGTTTACATTTTCAATGTTTACATTCTGCATGTGTTTACATAGTCATTGTTTACAGTTATAGTAATTAGTTAATGGGCTATGCTAATGCACTGTTACTACTACACTGATGATAAATGAATGATGAATAGTGTCGTGCACTATTGAATGAGAAGTGCACTTATGATCAAGAATTGAGTGCTGATATTTCATATACAAGTTCTTTGATTGGAGACTTGTTTCCCACAGAGACTGGGATAATATAATGTGATGTGAATATACAAGTGCTTAATTAAGACTTGTTACACTTAGGTTTGAAATAAATTAGTTAATTATTTCAGGTTTTGGACTCATATGTTAGACAACATGTCTACATTTGAGCACTTTATTGAGCAGGGTAAATTGCTTGGGAAGACTGGTGATAAGTTAGAAGAATTTGCAACTGCTCGATATGATAAAGCAATGGAAGCTGAACAAAAGAAACTGCAGATGCAGGTGGATGAAAAAAGATTCCAAATGGAAATGGAAAAACAAAAAAGGGAATCAGAAGCTGAGGAGAGAAAACTCCAGCTACAGCTAGAAGCTGAAAATGAAAGACTTCAAAAAGAGGCTCAGGCTGAGGAAAGAAGATTACAGAGAGAGTCTGATGAGAGGAAAGAGAAAGCAAAAATGGAACATGAAGAAAAGGTCTTAGCTTTAGAGTTGGAAAAATTGAAATTGACAAGCATGAGTAATGGTAATGACTCAAACAAGGGTTCATCTTCTGGTAAGGCTAATAATGATACTTTTAAGATTAAGTTACCAACATTTAGTCCTTCCAGTGATGACATAATGTTCTATCTGGACAGATTTGAACAAGCATGTACAGCTCATAACATAGACAAAGCAAAATATGTTTATCAGTTATCAGGGATACTGACAGGTAAAGCTCTAAGTATATTAAATATGGTGGATGAACCTGACAAGAACAATTATGAGGTTGTCAGGGCCGCTTTGTTAAAGAAATATCAGCTTAACGAAGACGGCTATCGTCTACAATTTAAAAACATGTTACCTGAAAATGGAGTTGAATTCTCCGAGTTTATTGCAAGAATACGCATTACTTTCTCACGATGGGTTGAACTATCTAAGACGGAGAAAACTTATGAAGGACTTATGGACTTAATACTTAGAGACAAAGTCATGTCGTCTGTCAATGAGTCTTTCCTTGCTTTTTTTCATGAACGTAAACCTAAAACAATAAAAGAAATGGAAGATTTCTGTTGCCAATACGTAACTGCGCACCCACACATAACCATGGGTAACTCTAAGGTGAAAGAAGGTTTACCAGTTGCTTCGGCAGCTCCGTATGGCCAAAACTTTGCTCGTAGATTCCAACAAAATTTTGATAGAAAGAGTAGCGGTAATTTCTGTCAAAATCATGGAAATCAATTTCATGGTGATTCTTCTTCGAAGAATTGGAGACAACCTGATAGTACTCGTTACTATCACCCTAATAATTATAAGCATTTCAAAAGAGGATATGGTAATAGAGGTTATTCCTGCCGAAGACCTCAGAACCAAACAAATAGATGTTCGCATCAATGTGAACATGATAGTAATCGTGGAAACTGGAATTCGAACCAGGATAACAATTACAATAGAGACAATAATAACTGCAGAGATAATAATAACTCTGATAACTTCAGAGGTAATAATAGTCGGGGTAGATCTCAACATAAAAAAAAGAGATATCAGCAGGCTAATGCTGTACAACAGGAAACTGAGGGAGCCTGTAATCATGTTGTTGATAGTAAAAACTTTGACGCTGTCACTGGTTCTGCTTTTGACTTTGAGAGAGCAAACAAATGCCCCAATGCAGTACTTTATTCGAACCGGGTACCATAACTACTTTGAGTTGTGGTCACCCACTTCCCGCTCTTCCTGCTGCTGTTGCGCATGACGGGAGGGGTTCTTTAATTCTACATAAGGGTCTTGTTAATGATACTCCGGTCTCACTACTTTTCGATTCCGGATGCACCACTATTGGTGTTAGACAATCGCTTGTAGATCCATCTTGTGCTACAGGAAGGGTTATTAAATGTGTCACATTTGGCGGCACTCTAGAAAAATATCCTACTGCTGTAATTCGCATTGCCACTCCTTTCTTTACTGGAGATGTGCATGCTTGTCTCTTACCTAATCCTATTGCGGACCTTATTATTGGTCGTATTCACGGAGTTAGGGAGTGTACCCCACAGCAGATTGCTGCTTGGGAAGATAATAACATGCAAGCTACAAATGCAGTAGTTACAAGAGCACAAGCTCTACAAACACCCGAAACTTCACTGAATAGGGATAATGAAGTTGATAGCCAAGATAGTCACTTAGTAATCACTCGTGACTCTTTCATAAAATTGCAAGAAGAAGATCCTTCTTTAAAAAAATTCTTCGTTCTTGCGAAGAAAGGTGATCCGAATCAGGATACAAATAGAAAATCTTGGATTGCAATGAGAAACGGCGTACTTGTACGTATGGTACAAGATTCGACTACGTCGGCACATTCGCAAATTCTTGTTCCCAAGAGCATGAGAGTGCAAATATTACAACATGCTCATGACTCGCAATGTGCTGGACATATGGGTTTTTCCCGTACGAAGTCGAGAGTCCTTGCGGCTTTCTTTTGGCCTTTTGTCAATAAGGACATTCGTATTTACTGCCGATCATGCAAGGTATGTCAGGAGGTCAAATCTAGAGGACCACGACATGCTGCGCCTATCCAGGCTGCTGACATTCCTATTCGGCCGTTTCAGAAAATGGCCATAGATATTATTGGCCCTTTTAAGGTCAAGTCGGCCAGAGGACATCAGTTTTTTATCCTTACATGTGTCGATATGTGCACACGTTGGCCAGAGGCTATTCCTCTTAAGAGCATATCTACTACAGATATCGCAGATGCTCTTTGGTTGATATTTTCTCGCTTGGGGTTCCCCAGAGAAATATTGTCAGACCATGGCACTCAACTCATATCTGACACTATGTCACAGGTAATGTCTACCTTACATATTGAACGATCTCTCAGTAGTATCTACCATCCTATGTCTAATGGGTTAGTTGAGCGTCTGAATAGAACGCTCAAGACTTTGCTTGGTAAGATAACTGAAGATCATCCTCAAGATTGGGACAGGGTTTTACCCGCGGCTCTCTTTGCCTATAGAGAAGTCCCTAATGAACACACAGGATTTTCTCCCTTCGAACTTGTCTTTGGCGCGCGTCCACGCGGCCCTATGTCTTTATTACACGATCTCATCACTGCCGATGATATTAGCGATGAAACTCAATCCTCATATGAGTATGTCATTGCTCTTAGACAAAAGATCATTGAGGCATGTAAGCTAGCAACTGCTTCATCAGAAATTGCTAAAGAGAAGGCAAGACAGTTTGCTAACAAGAATAGATGTCTACGACAACTTTGTCCAGGTGACAAAGCATTCGTCCTACTCCCCAGTAGGGAAAATAGACTTCTTATTGCATGGAAAGGTCCGTATGCAATAGTCTCTCGGATTTCCGATGTTGACTATGTGATCGATATTGATGGAAAGCATAAAACTTTCCACATAAACATGCTTTCGGAATTTCACGAACGTCCGGACTATTTGCTGCCTATTTTCCAGGCAACGGATGATGCTCCTGCACCTCACGGTCATTATTCATCCCTGTCTGTCATACAGGATGAGGAATCTACCTTCTCTGATGTTAATCTTCCCCTTCCAGTGGTTCCATTACATTCTACGGAATCTTGGAAAAACGTTTCTGTTTCTCCTAATCTTTCTGGTGACGAACATCGACAAGTCTCGTCGATGTTACAAACATTTCAGGATGTTCTCACTGACATTCCTGGACACACAGATGTCATAGAACATGACATAATTCTTACCGACAATAATCCAATTAGGGTTAGGCCTTATCCTATTCCTATACACTTTCAGTCGCAAGTGGAAAAGGAATTGGATGAAATGATTCAATTAAATATAATTGAACCATCGACTTCACCATATTCTTCTTCCATGGTTATTGTCCGGAAGAAGGATAAGAACATACGAATTTGTGTTGATTATCGCAAATTGAATCAGGTCACAAAGTTCGATGCTGAACCGATGCCTTTGTTAGAAGATCTACTGATTAGACTTTCTAATTCTAGATTCTTCACTAAACTTGACTTGTCTAAAGGTTATTGGCAAGTGCCTTTAGCAGAGCATGCCAAACCTCTTACTGCTTTTTCTACACCTAGGGGTCTATTTCAATGGAATGTTATGCCTTTTGGTCTCATGAACGCCCCTGCCACTTTCGTTCGCATGATGCGTCGAATTCTGTCACATCGTTCGGATGTCATCGCATACTTAGATGACATCTGTCTCTTCAGTGATACCTGGGAAGATCACTATTTAGGGTTATATGACTTACTGTCCACTCTACGTGAGAATAATTTGACAGCGAAACCTTCTAAAGCTTTTGTTGGTTTTGGTGAAATCTCTTTCCTGGGTCATCGTGTTGGTCATGGTCTCTTGAAGACAGAAGACCACAATACTTCCAAAATACTGAACATCTCTGTTCCTAAAACGAAGAAACAAGTTAGGAGTCTCTTAGGTTTAATTCAATTTTATGGGAGATTTATTCCAAATTTATCTTCGATCATGGCACCTCTCTCAACATTGTCGAAGAAAGGTTCGCCTAATCTGGTCCGTTGGTCTGAAGAATGCCAATCTTCACTAGACCAAATCAAGAATATATTTTCTTCTCCTCCCATCTTAAGATTACCTACTCTTGATGGGACTTTTGTTCTTCGGAGTGATGCTTCATCCACTGGGATTGGAGCAGCACTGATGCAAGAATATGCAAATACTCTGCATCCTGTTATGTACATTTCTAGAAAACTAAATGCGGCAGAGAGGAACTACTCGGTTTTAGACCGTGAGTTGTTAGCGATGGTTTGGTCAATTCTAAAGCTACAAAGATTCCTCCTGGGCGCACATTTCATTCTAGAGACTGATCAGAAAGCTCTTACAGCTATTCAGACTAAGAATTTGAAGAGTTCGAGATCCACTCGATATGCTATAGCTCTTCAACCTTTTCACTTCACGGTACGAGCTATCCGTGGTGCGGATAATGTGATGGCTGACATTTTGTCTAGATGCCCACATGACTCCAACTAATACTTCTGTCCTATATTTCCATATATTACAGAGTCATAACACACCTATATTTCTACAATAGATTAGCACATCTGTACTTACTTTATATGTACACACTATCGTGCTTTGTTGTCATCTTCTTCTGTTCGTTTTTTAAGATGATAGAGGAGGACTGAGTAGTTAATATAAGGGCCGTTAGTTTACTAAACAGCCACAATTATTAATAATGTATTGTACCTTATGAAGCATATTAGTTATTAATTAGCATTATATTGCTTGTACTTTCTCAGAATGTCATTGTTGAGCTGAGGACTTACCTTACTAGTATCAAGCATGACGAGTTCTAGATTGTGTACTTACCCTCGGAATACCAGAGCATATGTCCTGGATCGTCATGTAGTTTAACTTTACTATGTACTTATGTCATTACATGTCAAAGAATGTACTATTTAAATTTTCCTATCAGATTTGTACATCCATTTTTAAAGACAATATTAGAGTATGCTGTTTAATGATGATTATGGTAACTTGCATACGTATATTGTGTTTACATGCTAACGTGATGTGTGTTGGTGACACCTCCCCGATGTGAATATTTTTTGAGACATATTTATTTTTCTGTTGAGGTATATCCTCACCAGACACTCTATATTTAGCCTCATGTTAGGCAATTTAATTAATTATCAGCGCATAATTCGTGCGTTTTGAGCCGCTTATCGCATGCTCTTTGATATTTAAAAAAAAAAAAATATATATGTTCCACATTTTTTTTTTTATCGGGAGGAGGTGGTGATATGTTGCGTGATAAATTCTCGCAACATCGTTTTATTACAATATCTATTTTATAACGCAAGGGCAACAACTGCTTGAAATTTATAGTCACTTTTCTCGGTAAGCATTTGTCTTCCCGCGTTGGTATTGAATGCAGTTAAGTTTTGAGCTGTGGTCTTTTTGCGCTGGACTGCGCATGACTGGTCTTGTTTTTTGGTCGATCGGTTTCCGCCCACCACTAGTGGAGTGAGCGATTTGAATGGCGAAAGAGATGCCTCGTTGAAGAGGGGATCTCCGCTATTTTTTTGTTCTGTCAGGGATGTGTAGTCCTCTTAATGGATATTTCGTTTATTCGAGATAATACCTCTAGTGTTTCCCACATGTCGGGAGGCGTGATATTTCTGTGTATTTCCTGAAGGCAAGGTAAATTGACTTTTCATTAACTCTATCGATTTTGGGTCGTGAGCGATTTCGATTCATAGCCTGTCTTCGAAAGTCGTCGTCACGAGATGTTTTCCCAGCTCACATGTCGCTGTATTGTACTGCATCGGTTGATGCATGTCCCAAGGACCATTACTTGCTACTTTGTTAAATGAACTAGGTTTGGAAAACCTTTATTATCTAGAGGATATTTTTGAGGACATTATTTATACTTCGGCAGACGTGTCTGTCTTGCTGAAGTCAGACTAAGGAGAGTGAACTGATCTCATACATCTGGTTATCTCCTGGCTGTTATAGAAAAGGATGGAGTTTTTTCACCTGACTACATTTACAGCACTATGAAATATAACATGCATCTGACTCATCATTGTAATGCTGTCTACCGTCTATTGCTGTATTGAATGTTGCTGTGATAATGACTGTTTGATGTGCCTACATATTCGCGTAACCATTTTGTCACTGTGGCGTCCACAATAAATAATGAAGAAAAACGTCAACGGCTGTTACAAGAATCATTGACTTTATACGTCGTGAGTTTACTGACGTCCTATGTGGATTGCCCTGTTATTTTTTGTATGAACATTGTTTGACTGAACACATCTGCACACTACACAAAACCAGACATGCGGATACCATCCATCATCATATGGCATCACGCATCATTTGGTGGCCATAAGCTGGTTTGATTCTGGTACCAGCAAACACGGGGTCCCTTACCCACTTCATTTTCAACAAGAATTCATCAGCATCCTTCAAGAAATTAACATTCTTCAATACAGTCAACATCTTCAAAATTTTCAAAGTACTCGGCGTTGCCCGGTAAAAGTCAAAATTTCAACTTTTTGACGGAAACAAGAATTTGACAGTACCCGGCGTTGTTACATGTTGCCGGATAACTCGGACTGCTGTTATCTTTTACGCAAGTCAAGCAAGTTGCTGCTGTCAAGGTTCCAGTGCTGTCGTTTTTGTGAAGGTCAAGTGCCGGTTGAAACGGGTTGTTTTCTGAAGAAGGCCAAGTACCGATTTCCATCAACTTACTTTTGGATTAGAAGGTCAAGTGCCGAAACAACTCAACACACAGTATTTCAGAAGCTCTTGTACCATCGTGTTAGCAGTGGAAGCAGTTCAGATGTGCCATCATCGTTGGAGCTTCGCTCTTTAGGACGTTGATTGACATCCGTTTTTTCTGCTGTTCTACGATTGGAAGCCTATAAGTTAAGTGGCCTGTTTGTATGTAAACTGTGCCCTTATACTTCTGCTGAGTCTTCTGTGTATCATCTCATTCTATATGTTATATGTCTATATGTTATTTGTATATTTATATGTTTATATTTCAGCGGGTTCTCGGTTGGGTGGTGTCTCCGTTAGATTATGCCACGTCATAGAGGTCGTCTATTGTGAGCGTTTTTCTGTAGGGTTTGCAAATTTCCGATACTGGAATTTGCTAAGCGACTTCTGTTGCTATTTATGTTAGCTGTGATGACATGTTTTAATATTGTTTTCGTTATTATTTCGCATTCTTTAGTTTTGTTTTGATTTGTTTGTATTTGTTAGCCTACTCTTGTCTATAATTTAGTTTCATACAACATTTTTGTTTATACACTGTGGTGTCATGTATTTTGTTTAATTATAGCGCAGATATCGTCACATTTTTTGTGATATTTCATTAATTTCTGCTTTATTTTTAGTTGATTTCTGCGAACGTTTTTGTATTGTTGCTGATCTTTGTTATTGTTTACATTGTTATTGTTTACATTGTTTGCATTGTTTACATTTTCAATGTTTACATTCTGCATGTGTTTACATAGTCATTGTTTACAGTTATAGTAATTAGTTAATGGGCTATGCTAATGCACTGTTACTACTACACTGATGATAAATGAATGATGAATAGTGTCGTGCACTATTGAATGAGAAGTGCACTTATGATCAAGAATTGAGTGCTGATATTTCATATACAAGTTCTTTGATTGGAGACTTGTTTCCCACAGAGACTGGGATAATATAATGTGATGTGAATATACAAGTGCTTAATTAAGACTTGTTACACTTAGGTTTGAAATAAATTAGTTAATTATTTCAGGTTTTGGACTCATATGTTAGACAACATGTCTACATTTGAGCACTTTATTGAGCAGGGTAAATTGCTTGGGAAGACTGGTGATAAGTTAGAAGAATTTGCAACTGCTCGATATGATAAAGCAATGGAAGCTGAACAAAAGAAACTGCAGATGCAGGTGGATGAAAAAAGATTCCAAATGGAAATGGAAAAACAAAAAAGGGAATCAGAAGCTGAGGAGAGAAAACTCCAGCTACAGCTGAGAAAATAAAAGACTTGAAAAAGCTGAAAATGAAAGACTTCAAAAAGAGCTGGCTCAGGCTGAGCTGAGGAATGAAGATTACAGAGAGAGTCTGATGAGAGGAAAGAGAAAGCAAAAATGGAACATGAAGAAAAGGTCTTAGCTTTAGAGTTGGAAAAAATTGAAATTGACAAGCATGAGTAATGGTAATGATTCAAACAAGGGTTCATCTTCTGGTAAGGCTAATAATGATACTTTTAAGATTAAGTTACCAACATTTAGTCCTTCCAGTGATGACATAATGTTCTATCTGGACAGATTTGAACAAGCATGTACAGCTCATAACATAGACAAAGCAAAATATGTTTATCAGTTATCAGGGATACTGACAGGTAAAGCTCTAAGTATATTAAATATGGTGGATGAACCTGACAAGAACAATTATGAGGTTGTCAGGGCCGCTTTGTTAAAGAAATATCAGCTTAACGAAGACGGCTATCGTCTACAATTTAAAAACATGTTACCTGAAAATGGAGTTGAATTCTCCGAGTTTATTGCAAGAATACGCATTACTTTCTCACGATGGGTTGAACTATCTAAGACGGAGAAAACTTATGAAGGACTTATGGACTTAATACTTAGAGACAAAGTCATGTCGTCTGTCAATGAGTCTTTCCTTGCTTTCCTTCATGAACGTAAACCTAAAACAATAAAAGAAATGGAAGATTTCTGTTGCCAATACGTAACTGCGCACCCACACATAACCATGGGTAACTCTAAGGTGAAAGAAGGTTTACCAGTTGCTTCGGCAGCTCCGTATGGCCAAAACTTTGCTCGTAGATTCCAACAAAATTTTGATAGAAAGAGTAGCGGTAATTTCTGTCAAAATCATGGAAATCAATTTCATGGTGATTCTTCTTCGAAGAATTGGAGACAACCTGATAGTACTCGTTACTATCACCCTAATAATTATAAGCATTTCAAAAGAGGATATGGTAATAGAGGTTATTCCTGCCGAAGACCTCAGAACCAAACAAATAGATGTTCGCATCAATGTGAACATGATAGTAATCGTGGAAACTGGAATTCGAACCAGGATAACAATTACAATAGAGACAATAATAACTGCAGAGATAATAATAACTCTGATAACTTCAGAGGTAATAATAGTCGGGGTAGATCTCAACACAAAAAAAAGAGATATCAGCAGGCTAATGCTGTACAACAGGAAACTGAGGGAGCCTGTAATCATGTTGTTGATAGTAAAAACTTTGACGCTGTCACTGGTTCTGCTTTTGACTTTGAGAGAGCAAACAAATGCCCCCAATGCAGTACTTTATTCGAACCGGGTACCATAACTACTTTGAGTTGTGGTCACCCACTTCCCGCTCTTCCTGCTGCTGTTGCGCATGACGGGAGGGGTTCTTTAATTCTACATAAGGGTCTTGTTAATGATACTCCGGTCTCACTACTTTTCGATTCCGGATGCACCACTATTGGTGTTAGACAATCGCTTGTAGATCCATCTTGTGCTACAGGAAGGGTTATTAAATGTGTCACATTTGGCGGCACTCTAGAAAAATATCCTACTGCTGTAATTCGCATTGCCACTCCTTTCTTTACTGGAGATGTGCATGCTTGTCTCTTACCTAATCCTATTGCGGACCTTATTATTGGTCGTATTCACGGAGTTAGGGAGTGTACCCCACAGCAGATTGCTGCTTGGGAAGATAATAACATGCAAGCTACAAATGCAGTAGTTACAAGAGCACAAGCTCTACAAACACCCGAAACTTCACTGAATAGGGATAATGAAGTTGATAGCCAAGATAGTCACTTAGTAATCACTCGTGACTCTTTCATAAAATTGCAAGAAGAAGATCCTTCTTTAAAAAAATTCTTCGTTCTTGCGAAGAAAGGTGATCCGAATCAGGATACAAATAGAAAATCTTGGATTGCAATGAGAAACGGCGTACTTGTACGTATGGTACAAGATTCGACTACGTCGGCACATTCGCAAATTCTTGTTCCCAAGAGCATGAGAGTGCAAATATTACAACATGCTCATGACTCGCAATGTGCTGGACATATGGGTTTTTCCCGTACGAAGTCGAGAGTCCTTGCGGCTTTCTTTTGGCCTTTTGTCAATAAGGACATTCGTATTTACTGCCGATCATGCAAGGTATGTCAGGAGGTCAAATCTAGAGGACCACGACATGCTGCGCCTATCCAGGCTGCTGACATTCCTATTCGGCCGTTTCAGAAAATGGCCATAGATATTATTGGCCCTTTTAAGGTCAAGTCGGCCAGAGGACATCAGTTTATCCTTACATGTGTCGATATGTGCACACGTTGGCCAGAGGCTATTCCTCTTAAGAGCATATCTACTACAGATATCGCAGATGCTCTTTGGTTGATATTTTCTCGCTTGGGGTTCCCCAGAGAAATATTGTCAGACCATGGCACTCAACTCATATCTGACACTATGTCACAGGTAATGTCTACCTTACATATTGAACGATCTCTCAGTAGTATCTACCATCCTATGTCTAATGGGTTAGTTGAGCGTCTGAATAGAACGCTCAAGACTTTGCTTGGTAAGATAACTGAAGATCATCCTCAAGATTGGGACAGGGTTTTACCCGCGGCTCTCTTTGCCTATAGAGAAGTCCCTAATGAACACACAGGATTTTCTCCCTTCGAACTTGTCTTTGGCGCGCGTCCACGCGGCCCTATGTCTTTATTACACGATCTCATCACTGCCGATGATATTAGCGATGAAACTCAATCCTCATATGAGTATGTCATTGCTCTTAGACAAAAGATCATTGAGGCATGTAAGCTAGCAACTGCTTCATCAGAAATTGCTAAAGAGAAGGCAAGACAGTTTGCTAACAAGAATAGATGTCTACGACAACTTTGTCCAGGTGACAAAGCATTCGTCCTACTCCCCAGTAGGGAAAATAGACTTCTTATTGCATGGAAAGGTCCGTATGCAATAGTCTCTCGGATTTCCGATGTTGACTATGTGGTCGATATTGATGGAAAGCATAAAACTTTCCACATAAACATGCTTTCGGAATTTCACGAACGTCCGGACTATTTGCTGCCTATTTTCCAGGCAACGGATGATGCTCCTGCACCTCACGGTCATTATTCATCCCTGTCTGTCATACAGGATGAGGAATCTACCTTCTCTGATGTTAATCTTCCCCTTCCAGTGGTTCCATTACATTCTACGGAATCTTGGAAAAACGTTTCTGTTTCTCCTAATCTTTCTGGTGACGAACATCGACAAGTCTCGTCGATGTTACAAACATTTCAGGATGTTCTCACTGACATTCCTGGACACACAGATGTCATAGAACATGACATAATTCTTACCGACAATAATCCAATTAGGGTTAGGCCTTATCCTATTCCTATACACTTTCAGTCGCAAGTGGAAAAGGAATTGGATGAAATGATTCAATTAAATATAATTGAACCATCGACTTCACCATATTCTTCTTCCATGGTTATTGTCCGGAAGAAGGATAAGAACATACGAATTTGTGTTGATTATCGCAAATTGAATCAGGTCACAAAGTTCGATGCTGAACCGATGCCTTTGTTAGAAGATCTACTGATTAGACTTTCTAATTCTAGATTCTTCACTAAACTTGACTTGTCTAAAGGTTATTGGCAAGTGCCTTTAGCAGAGCATGCCAAACCTCTTACTGCTTTTTTCTACACCTAGGGGTCTATTTCAATGGAATGTTATGCCTTTTGGTCTCATGAACGCCCCTGCCACTTTCGTTCGCATGATGCGTCGAATTCTGTCACATCGTTCGGATGTCATCGCATACTTAGATGACATCTGTCTCTTCAGTGATACCTGGGAAGATCACTATTTAGGGTTATATGACTTACTGTCCACTCTACGTGAGAATAATTTGACAGCGAAACCTTCTAAAGCTTTTGTTGGTTTTGGTGAAATCTCTTTCCTGGGTCATCGTGTTGGTCATGGTCTCTTGAAGACAGAAGACCACAATACTTCCAAAATACTGAACATCTCTGTTCCTAAAACGAAGAAACAAGTTAGGAGTCTCTTAGGTTTAATTCAATTTTATGGGAGATTTATTCCAAATTTATCTTCGATCATGGCACCTCTCTCAACATTGTTGAAGAAAGGTTCGCCTAATCTGGTCCGTTGGTCTGAAGAATGCCAATCTTCACTAGACCAAATCAAGAATATATTTTCTTCTCCTCCCATCTTAAGATTACCTACTCTTGATAGGACTTTTGTTCTTCGGAGTGATGCTTCATCCACTGGGATTGGAGCAGCACTGATGCAAGAATATGCAAATACTCTGCATCCTGTTATGTACATTTCTAGAAAACTAAATGCGGCAGAGAGGAACTACTCGGTTTTAGACCGTGAGTTGTTAGCGATGGTTTGGTCAATTCTAAAGCTACAAAGATTCCTCCTGGGCGCACATTTCATTCTAGAGACTGATCAGAAAGCTCTTACAGCTATTCAGACTAAGAATTTGAAGAGTTCGAGATCCACTCGATATGCTATAGCTCTTCAACCTTTTCACTTCACGGTACGAGCTATCCGTGGTGCGGATAATGTGATGGCTGACATTTTGTCTAGATGCCCACATGACTCCAACTAATACTTCTGTCCTATATTTCCATATATTACAGAGTCATAACACACCTATATTTCTACAATAGATTAGCACATCTGTACTTACTTTATATGTACACACTATCGTGCTTTGTTGTCATCTTCTTCTGTTCGTTTTTTAAGATGATAGAGGAGGACTGAGTAGTTAATATAAGGGCCGTTAGTTTACTAAACAGCCACAATTATTAATAATGTATTGTACCTTATGAAGCATATTAGTTATTAATTAGCATTATATTGCTTGTACTTTCTCAGAATGTCATTGTTGAGCTGAGGACTTACCTTACTAGTATCAAGCATGACGAGTTCTAGATTGTGTACTTACCCTCGGAATACCAGAGCATATGTCCTGGATCGTCATGTAGTTTAACTTTACTATGTACTTATGTCATTACATGTCAAAGAATGTACTATTTAAATTTTCCTATCAGATTTGTACATCCATTTTTAAAGACAATATTAGAGTATGCTGTTTTAATGATGATTATGGTAACTTGCATACGTATATTGTGTTTACATGCTAACGTGATGTGTGTTGGTGACACCTCCCCGATGTGAATATTTTTTGAGACATATTTATTTTTCTGTTGAGGTATATCCTCACCAGACACTCTATATTTAGCCTCATGTTAGGCAATTTAATTAATTATCAGCGCATAATTCGTGCGTTTTGAGCCGCTTATCGCATGCTCTTTGATATTTAAAAAAAAAAAAAAAATATGTTCCACATTTTTTTTTTATCGGGAGGAGGTGGTGATATGTTGCGTGATAAATTCTCGCAACATCGTTTTATTACAATATCTATTTTATAACGCAAGGGCAACAACTGCTTGAAATTTATAGTCACTTTTCTCGGTAAGCATTTGTCTTCCCGCGTTGGTATTGAATGCAGTTAAGTTTTGAGCTGTGGTCTTTTTGCGCTGGACTGCGCATGACTGGTCTTGTTTTTTGGTCGATCGGTTTCCGCCCACCACTAGTGGAGTGAGCGATTTGAATGGCGAAAGAGATGCCTCGTTGAAGAGGGGATCTCCGCTATTTTTTGTTCTGTCAGGGATGTGTAGTCCTCTTAATGGATATTTCGTTTATTCGAGATAATACCTCTAGTGTTTCCCACATGTCGGGAGGCGTGATATTTCTGTGTATTTCCTGAAGGCAAGGTAAATTGACTTTTCATTAACTCTATCGATTTTGGGTCGTGAGCGATTTCGATTCATAGCCTGTCTTCGAAAGTCGTCGTCACGAGATGTTTTCCCAGCTCACATGTCGCTGTATTGTACTGCATCGGTTGATGCATGTCCCAAGGACCATTACTTGCTACTTTGTTAAATGAACTAGGTTTGGAAAACCTTTATTATCTAGAGGATATTTTTGAGGACATTATTTATACTTCGGCAGACGTGTCTGTCTTGCTGAAGTCAGACTAAGGAGAGTGAACTGATCTCATACATCTGGTTATCTCCTGGCTGTTATAGAAAAGGATGGAGTTTTTCACCTGACTACATTTACAGCACTATGAAATATAACATGCATCTGACTCCTCATTGTAATGCTGTCTACCGTCTATTGCTGTATTGAATGTTGCTGTGATAATGACTGTTTGATGTGCCTACATATTCGCGTAACCATTTTGTCACTGTGGCGTCCACAATAAATAATGAAGAAAAACGTCAACGGCTGTTACAAGAATCATTGACTTTATACGTCGTGAGTTTACTGACGTCCTATGTGGATTGCCCTGTTATTTTTGTATGAACATTGTTTGACTGAACACATCTGCACACTACACAAAACCAGACATGCGGATACCATCCATCATCATATGGCATCACGCATCATTTGGTGGCCATAAGCTGGTTTGATTCTGGTACCAGCAAACACGGGGTCCCTTACCCACTTCATTTTCAACAAGAATTCATCAGCATCCTTCAAGAAATTAACATTCTTCAATACAGTCAACATCTTCAAAATTTTCAAAGTACTCGGCGTTGCCCGGTAAAAGTCAAAATTTCAACTTTTTGACGGAAACAAGAATTTGACAGTACCCGGCGTTGTTACATGTTGCCGGATAACTCGGACTGCTGTTATCTTTTACGCAAGTCAAGCAAGTTGCTGCTGTCAAGGTTCCAGTGCTGTCGTTTTTTGTGAAGGTCAAGTGCCGGTTGAAACGGGTTGTTTTCTGAAGAAGGCCAAGTACCGATTTCCATCAACTTACTTTTGGATTAGAAGGTCAAGTGCCGAAACAACTCAACACACAGTATTTCAGAAGCTCTTGTACCATCGTGTTAGCAGTGGAAGCAGTTCAGATGTGCCATCATCGTTGGAGCTTCGCTCTTTAGGACGTTGATTGACATCCGTTTTTTCTGCTGTTCTACGATTGGAAGCCTATAAGTTAAGTGGCCTGTTTGTATGTAAACTGTGCCCTTATACTTCTGCTGAGTCTTCTGTGTATCATCTCATTCTATATGTTATATGTCTATATGTTATTTGTATATTTATATGTTTATATTTCAGCGGGTTCTCGGTTGGGTGGTGTCTCCGTTAGATTATGCCACGTCATAGAGGTCGTCTATTGTGAGCGTTTTCTGTAGGGTTTGCAAATTTCCGATACTGGAATTTGCTAAGCGACTTCTGTTGCTATTTATGTTAGCTGTGATGACATGTTTTAATATTGTTTTCGTTATTATTTCGCATTCTTTAGTTTTGTTTTGATTTGTTTGTATTTGTTAGCCTACTCTTGTCTATAATTTAGTTTCATACAACATTTTTGTTTATACACTGTGGTGTCATGTATTTTGTTTAATTATAGCGCAGATATCGTCACATTTTTTGTGATATTTCATTAATTTCTGCTTTATTTTTAGTTGATTTCTGCGAACGTTTTTGTATTGTTGCTGATCTTTGTTATTGTTTACATTGTTATTGTTTACATTGTTTGCATTGTTTACATTTTCAATGTTTACATTCTGCATGTGTTTACATAGTCATTGTTTACAGTTATAGTAATTAGTTAATGGGCTATGCTAATGCACTGTTACTACTACACTGATGATAAATGAATGATGAATAGTGTCGTGCACTATTGAATGAGAAGTGCACTTATGATCAAGAATTGAGTGCTGATATTTCATATACAAGTTCTTTGATTGGAGACTTGTTTCCCACAGAGACTGGGATAATATAATGTGATGTGAATATACAAGTGCTTAATTAAGACTTGTTACACTTAGGTTTGAAATAAATTAGTTAATTATTTCAGGTTTTGGACTCATATGTTAGACAACATGTCTACATTTGAGCACTTTATTGAGCAGGGTAAATTGCTTGGGAAGACTGGTGATAAGTTAGAAGAATTTGCAACTGCTCGATATGATAAAGCAATGGAAGCTGAACAAAAGAAACTGCAGATGCAGGTGGATGAAAAAAGATTCCAAATGGAAATGGAAAAACAAAAAAGGGAATCAGAAGCTGAGGAGAGAAAACTCCAGCTACAGCTAAAGCTCCAGCTAAAAGACGAAAAAGAGGCTGAAAATAAAAGACTTGAAAAAGAAGCTGAAAATGAAAGACTTCAAAAAGAGGCTCAGGCTGAGGAAAGAAGATTACAGAGAGAGTCTGATGAGAGGAAAGAGAAAGCAAAAATGGAACATGAAGAAAAGGTCTTAGCTTTAGAGTTGGAAAAATTGAAATTGACGAGCATGAGTAATGGTAATGATTCAAACAAGGGTTCATCTTCTGGTAAGGCTAATAATGATACTTTTAAGATTAAGTTACCAACATTTAGTCCTTCCAGTGATGACATAATGTTCTATCTGGACAGATTTGAACAAGCATGTACAGCTCATAACATAGACAAAGCAAAATATGTTTATCAGTTATCAGGGATACTGACAGGTAAAGCTCTAAGTATATTAAATATGGTGGATGAACCTGACAAGAACAATTATGAGGTTGTCAGGGCCGCTTTGTTAAAGAAATATCAGCTTAACGAAGACGGCTATCGTCTACAATTTAAAAACATGTTACCTGAAAATGGAGTTGAATTCTCCGAGTTTATTGCAAGAATACGCATTACTTTCTCACGATGGGTTGAACTATCTAAGACGGAAAAAACTTATGAAGGACTTATGGACTTAATACTTAGAGACAAAGTCATGTCGTCTGTCAATGAGTCTTTCCTTGCTTTCCTTCATGAACGTAAACCTAAAACAATAAAAGAAATGGAAGATTTCTGTTGCCAATACGTAACTGCGCACCCACACATAACCATGGGTAACTCTAAGGTGAAAGAAGGTTTACCAGTTGCTTCGGCAGCTCCGTATGGCCAAAACTTTGCTCGTAGATTCCAACAAAATTTTGATAGAAAGAGTAGCGGTAATTTCTGTCAAAATCATGGAAATCAATTTCATGGTGATTCTTCTTCGAAGAATTGGAGACAACCTGATAGTACTCGTTACTATCACCCTAATAATTATAAGCATTTCAAAAGAGGATATGGTAATAGAGGTTATTCCTGCCGAAGACCTCAGAACCAAACAAATAGATGTTCGCATCAATGTGAACATGATAGTAATCGTGGAAACTGGAATTCGAACCAGGATAACAATTACAATAGAGACAATAATAACTGCAGAGATAATAATAACTCTGATAACTTCAGAGGTAATAATAGTCGGGGTAGATCTCAACACAAAAAAAAGAGATATCAGCAGGCTAATGCTGTACAACAGGAAACTGAGGGAGCCTGTAATCATGTTGTTGATAGTAAAAACTTTGACGCTGTCACTGGTTCTGCTTTTGACTTTGAGAGAGCAAACAAATGCCCCCAATGCAGTACTTTATTCGAACCGGGTACCATAACTACTTTGAGTTGTGGTCACCCACTTCCCGCTCTTCCTGCTGCTGTTGCGCATGACGGGAGGGGTTCTTTAATTCTACATAAGGGTCTTGTTAATGATACTCCGGTCTCACTACTTTTCGATTCCGGATGCACCACTATTGGTGTTAGACAATCGCTTGTAGATCCATCTTGTGCTACAGGAAGGGTTATTAAATGTGTCACATTTGGCGGCACTCTAGAAAAATATCCTACTGCTGTAATTCGCATTGCCACTCCTTTCTTTACTGGAGATGTGCATGCTTGTCTCTTACCTAATCCTATTGCGGACCTTATTATTGGTCGTATTCACGGAGTTAGGGAGTGTACCCCACAGCAGATTGCTGCTTGGGAAGATAATAACATGCAAGCTACAAATGCAGTAGTTACAAGAGCACAAGCTCTACAAACACCCGAAACTTCACTGAATAGTGATAATGAAGTTGATAGCCAAGATAGTCACTTAGTAATCACTCGTGACTCTTTCATAAAATTGCAAGAAGAAGATCCTTCTTTAAAAAAATTCTTCGTTCTTGCGAAGAAAGGTGATCCGAATCAGGATACAAATAGAAAATCTTGGATTGCAATGAGAAACGGCGTACTTGTACGTATGGTACAAGATTCGACTACGTCGGCACATTCGCAAATTCTTGTTCCCAAGAGCATGAGAGTGCAAATATTACAACATGCTCATGACTCGCAATGTGCTGGACATATGGGTTTTTCCCGTACGAAGTCGAGAGTCCTTGCGGCTTTCTTTTGGCCTTTTGTCAATAAGGACATTCGTATTTACTGCCGATCATGCAAGGTATGTCAGGAGGTCAAATCTAGAGGACCACGACATGCTGCGCCTATCCAGGCTGCTGACATTCCTATTCGGCCGTTTCAGAAAATGGCCATAGATATTATTGGCCCTTTTAAGGTCAAGTCGGCCAGAGGACATCAGTTTATCCTTACATGTGTCGATATGTGCACACGTTGGCCAGAGGCTATTCCTCTTAAGAGCATATCTACTACAGATATCGCAGATGCTCTTTGGTTGATATTTTCTCGCTTGGGGTTCCCCAGAGAAATATTGTCAGACCATGGCACTCAACTCATATCTGACACTATGTCACAGGTAATGTCTACCTTACATATTGAACGATCTCTCAGTAGTATCTACCATCCTATGTCTAATGGGTTAGTTGAGCGTCTGAATAGAACGCTCAAGACTTTGCTTGGTAAGATAACTGAAGATCATCCTCAAGATTGGGACAGGGTTTTACCCGCGGCTCTCTTTGCCTATAGAGAAGTCCCTAATGAACACACAGGATTTTCTCCCTTCGAACTTGTCTTTGGCGCGCGTCCACGCGGCCCTATGTCTTTATTACACGATCTCATCACTGCCGATGATATTAGCGATGAAACTCAATCCTCATATGAGTATGTCATTGCTCTTAGACAAAAGATCATTGAGGCATGTAAGCTAGCAACTGCTTCATCAGAAATTGCTAAAGAGAAGGCAAGACAGTTTGCTAACAAGAATAGATGTCTACGACAACTTTGTCCAGGTGACAAAGCATTCGTCCTACTCCCCAGTAGGGAAAATAGACTTCTTATTGCATGGAAAGGTCCGTATGCAATAGTCTCTCGGATTTCCGATGTTGACTATGTGGTCGATATTGATGGAAAGCATAAAACTTTCCACATAAACATGCTTTCGGAATTTCACGAACGTCCGGACTATTTGCTGCCTATTTTCCAGGCAACGGATGATGCTCCTGCACCTCACGGTCATTATTCATCCCTGTCTGTCATACAGGATGAGGAATCTACCTTCTCTGATGTTAATCTTCCCCTTCCAGTGGTTCCATTACATTCTACGGAATCTTGGAAAAACGTTTCTGTTTCTCCTAATCTTTCTGGTGACGAACATCGACAAGTCTCGTCGATGTTACAAACATTTCAGGATGTTCTCACTGACATTCCTGGACACACAGATGTCATAGAACATGACATAATTCTTACCGACAATAATCCAATTAGGGTTAGGCCTTATCCTATTCCTATACACTTTCAGTCGCAAGTGGAAAAGGAATTGGATGAAATGATTCAATTAAATATAATTGAACCATCGACTTCACCATATTCTTCTTCCATGGTTATTGTCCGGAAGAAGGATAAGAACATACGAATTTGTGTTGATTATCGCAAATTGAATCAGGTCACAAAGTTCGATGCTGAACCGATGCCTTTGTTAGAAGATCTACTGATTAGACTTTCTAATTCTAGATTCTTCACTAAACTTGACTTGTCTAAAGGTTATTGGCAAGTGCCTTTAGCAGAGCATGCCAAACCTCTTACTGCTTTTTCTACACCTAGGGGTCTATTTCAATGGAATGTTATGCCTTTTGGTCTCATGAACGCCCCTGCCACTTTCGTTCGCATGATGCGTCGAATTCTGTCACATCGTTCGGATGTCATCGCATACTTAGATGACATCTGTCTCTTCAGTGATACCTGGGAAGATCACTATTTAGGGTTATATGACTTACTGTCCACTCTACGTGAGAATAATTTGACAGCGAAACCTTCTAAAGCTTTTGTTGGTTTTGGTGAAATCTCTTTCCTGGGTCATCGTGTTGGTCATGGTCTCTTGAAGACAGAAGACCACAATACTTCCAAAATACTGAACATCTCTGTTCCTAAAACGAAGAAACAAGTTAGGAGTCTCTTAGGTTTAATTCAATTTTATGGGAGATTTATTCCAAATTTATCTTCGATCATGGCACCTCTCTCAACATTGTTGAAGAAAGGTTCGCCTAATCTGGTCCGTTGGTCTGAAGAATGCCAATCTTCACTAGACCAAATCAAGAATATATTTTCTTCTCCTCCCATCTTAAGATTACCTACTCTTGATAGGACTTTTGTTCTTCGGAGTGATGCTTCATCCACTGGGATTGGAGCAGCACTGATGCAAGAATATGCAAATACTCTGCATCCTGTTATGTACATTTCTAGAAAACTAAATGCGGCAGAGAGGAACTACTCGGTTTTAGACCGTGAGTTGTTAGCGATGGTTTGGTCAATTCTAAAGCTACAAAGATTCCTCCTGGGCGCACATTTCATTCTAGAGACTGATCAGAAAGCTCTTACAGCTATTCAGACTAAGAATTTGAAGAGTTCGAGATCCACTCGATATGCTATAGCTCTTCAACCTTTTCACTTCACGGTACGAGCTATCCGTGGTGCGGATAATGTGATGGCTGACATTTTGTCTAGATGCCCACATGACTCCAACTAATACTTCTGTCCTATATTTCCATATATTACAGAGTCATAACACACCTATATTTCTACAATAGATTAGCACATCTGTACTTACTTTATATGTACACACTATCGTGCTTTGTTGTCATCTTCTTCTGTTCGTTTTTTAAGATGATAGAGGAGGACTGAGTAGTTAATATAAGGGCCGTTAGTTTACTAAACAGCCACAATTATTAATAATGTATTGTACCTTATGAAGCATATTAGTTATTAATTAGCATTATATTGCTTGTACTTTCTCAGAATGTCATTGTTGAGCTGAGGACTTACCTTACTAGTATCAAGCATGACGAGTTCTAGATTGTGTACTTACCCTCGGAATACCAGAGCATATGTCCTGGATCGTCATGTAGTTTAACTTTACTATGTACTTATGTCATTACATGTCAAAGAATGTACTATTTAAATTTTCCTATCAGATTTGTACATCCATTTTTAAAGACAATATTAGAGTATGCTGTTTAATGATGATTATGGTAACTTGCATACGTATATTGTGTTTACATGCTAACGTGATGTGTGTTGGTGACACCTCCCCGATGTGAATATTTTTTGAGACATATTTATTTTTCTGTTGAGGTATATCCTCACCAGACACTCTATATTTAGCCTCATGTTAGGCAATTTAATTAATTATCAGCGCATAATTCGTGCGTTTTGAGCCGCTTATCGCATGCTCTTTGATATTTAAAAAAAAAAAAAATATGTTCCACATTTTTTTTTTATCGGGAGGAGGTGGTGATATGTTGCGTGATAAATTCTCGCAACATCGTTTTATTACAATATCTATTTTATAACGCAAGGGCAACAACTGCTTGAAATTTATAGTCACTTTTCTCGGTAAGCATTTGTCTTCCCGCGTTGGTATTGAATGCAGTTAAGTTTTGAGCTGTGGTCTTTTTGCGCTGGACTGCGCATGACTGGTCTTGTTTTTTGGTCGATCGGTTTCCGCCCACCACTAGTGGAGTGAGCGATTTGAATGGCGAAAGAGATGCCTCGTTGAAGAGGGGATCTCCGCTATTTTTTGTTCTGTCAGGGATGTGTAGTCCTCTTAATGGATATTTCGTTTATTCGAGATAATACCTCTAGTGTTTCCCACATGTCGGGAGGCGTGATATTTCTGTGTATTTCCTGAAGGCAAGCTCACAGGTCGCTGTATTGTACTGCATCGGTTGATGCATGTCCCAAGGACCATTACTTGCTACTTTGTTAAATGAACTAGGTTTGGAAAACCTTTATTATCTAGAGGATATTTTTGAGGACATTATTTATACTTCGGCAGACGTGTCTGTCTTGCTGAAGTCAGACTAAGGAGAGTGAACTGATCTCATACATCTGGTTATCTCCTGGCTGTTATAGAAAAGGATGGAGTTTTTCACCTGACTACATTTACAGCACTATGAAATATAACATGCATCTGACTCATCATTGTAATGCTGTCTACCGTCTATTGCTGTATTGAATGTTGCTGTGATAATGACTGTTTGATGTGCCTACATATTCGCGTAACCATTTTGTCACTGTGGCGTCCACAATAAATAATGAAGAAAAACGTCAACGGCTGTTACAAGAATCATTGACTTTATACGTCGTGAGTTTACTGACGTCCTATGTGGATTGCCCTGTTATTTTTGTATGAATATTGTTTGACTGAACACATCTGCACACTACACAAAACCAGACATGCGGATGCCATCCATCATCATATGGCATCACGCATCATGCTTTATGTATTCTTTTATGTGGAAACATGCTTCCTCAAATATTCAGTTGATTTGAAGCTCAAAGTTTGTTAATAGTTCCCCATTTTCGTTCATTGTTCCTAGCCTGTGTTTTACTATAATTGCTTCAAAGCCGGTGTTGTCTGTACCTATCTTTGCATTTGGGTCGCCTTCAAAATCATCATGTCTTTTCTACGCATTTTATCCACAGTATTTAGTAGTCTGGTGTTAAACTATTCTCTCACAGATTCCTCTCTGGCATCGGTCGATGTGTGTAACACTGGATGATGATGACCTTTATTTTCTTTTTATCTGTTTTGACTGCTGTTGTTACAATTCTGGGTCAACACAGCACTCCCACTGCTTCCAGTTTCTATACACGCTTTCATTTCTCACTTAGGTAGCGTTTAAAGGCACCCCTTCACTATGGTGCGAGCTTTCTTCTTCATGTCCGGAGGGCAATAAAAAGCATTTTACCTTACTCAGTTTCCTCCTGTCTACCCCCTTTCACTCCACTTTGTTTTGTACGTCTCACATGATATCGATACTGTCCCTTGCTTCTGCTGCCACCTATGCAGTTTTTCCCTTAGTTAACTCATAGACGTACGTTATTAATTTACTGTAAACATTGAATCTATAAATTAATTTCAAATCTTGTTGATTAAAAAAGAAAAAAAAAGATAAAGCTATCAAGCTAGCTGACAGCTGTGCGTGCGGGCTGCCATGTTTCCTGTATGTTCCCGATTTTAGACATATTTTGGTGCTTTTCTTTTCCCACCCCTCGCCCCCTTCTTCAGAGTCCACACCCGCGTCCCTCGCTTCTTCCCCCTTTCCTTTCTCATGGAGCACAAAACCCTGAAGCTCAATGTTCTTCTTAACCCAGTCCTGTCCCACAGTAAACCCCCCCATATTACCCCCCCCCGGGCCGACTCTCAGTCTTAGAACAATGCTGTAAACAAAGACACAATATCATAACAATGCTGTAAACAAAGACCACAATATCATAAAAACAATGCTGTAAACAAAGACACAATATCATTAACAATGCTGTAAACAAAGACACAATATCATAACAATGTTGGATTTTCCTTGAGGACATTGGGTAGCTCCCTACAAATATGATTTTTTACTTCAATTCTGAACATTTTTTTTTCCTGTATTTGAAATGAAGATTCTTCCATAATATTTATTACTTTATTTGAAGTTTTTCCAATACTTTATTATTAAATAATTTACACTTTGTTACATTATACTTTTCAGATTTATTATTATTATTTTTGATACTTTATCGGGCTATTTGTTGCCCTCCACATTTGCTACAAAGTGTTGGACAATTATAACTTGTATTTTGAGAATATTTGCTCCATAAATTATCATTGCTATGAAGAAACGTAAATTGCTTGTGCTACGTAGGACACTTAAGTCTTCTACTGCATGGTTTCCCAAAGCCAAAGCGAAACGATGGATGAAGCAAACAAAACAATAGAAACAATATGAGCATCACTGCGCTAGACCATCCTTCAATCCATCTAATGTTTTCTCTGTTTTATGTTACACTTTTAAGGCCCTAGGATCTTAAAAATGAAAAAACACTAAATGTATACTTTATTTATCGTTTTAAGACAGAATGCTAATTGTATAATGTTACTTGTTTACATATTTGAAAGGCATTAACATAGATCTTCAATGACCTATGCCTGAGCAAGTAGACATCAGTAAATTGTTTATTATAAATTTTAATATAGTCATAGTTTTGGTATGATAGGTCACATATGGGGCACGAGGTCTGAAAGGGTTACTGTCCTTCGTCCCTCGATCTATCTATCCCATGGATAGCATGTATTCCCATCTTCGTGATCTCAGAAAATTTACTGTACTTCGTCCCTCAATCTATCTATTCCATTATTAGCATGTGTTCCCATCTTCGTGTTCTCAAAAAATTTACTGTACTTCGACCCTCGATCTATCTATCCCATTGTTAGCATGTGTTCCCATTTCGTGTTCTCAGAAAGTTTACTGTCCTTCGTTCCTCGATCTATCTATCCCATTGTTAGCATGTGTTCCCATCTTCGTGTTCTCAGAAAGTTTACTGTACTTCGTCCCTCGATCTATCTATTCCATTGTTAGCATGTGTTCCCATCTTCGTGTTCTCAGAAAGTTTACTGCCCTTCGTCCTTCGATCTATCTATCCCATTGTTAGCATGTGTTCCCATCTTCGTGTTCTCAGAAAGTTTACTGTCGGCTTCTTAATAATATAACAGTTTACGTAGCCAGCTATTTCTAGACAGCAGACATCTGGTTCCTCTATAAAACACGTAACGACGTTACCCGGACAGCGTTACAATAGGGAAATAAAGTTAAGGCCTCTAGGAATTCGTTCATTACCTATGCTCGATTAAATAATGAATTTATCTGAGAGCAGAAATAACCATTTGGTATTCCACATTAACGAAATTTCTAGTTAAACTGAGATTGCAACGTGCAATAATAATAATAATAACAATAATAATAATAATAATAATAATAATAAAACAGCAGTAGCAAACATATACAGCAGCGTTTGAATTCCCCCCCCCCCCTTTCCCCCGCAATAAAAAAATTTAAAAAACCTATGCACTTCTAATTAGGCAATTTATCGAGTAAGTTCTACTGTAGCGGCAAGTTGGTGCAAATGTCCGCTTTACACGCAGAAGACATCGGGGTTCGCGCTTCGAGAGAGTTCCCAACTTCGACGGAAGACCTCACAAGTCGACAAAGCACTTATATTTCTTCTAAAGTATGTGACCAGTATGTTTACAAAATAAACTAAATGAGAAAATGGGGACGATAATTCACTTCAATCTACTATCACATTTTGTTGTTGTTTGTTATGGTTGTTAGAAGTAGGTGCAAGAGGTCTAGTGGCCGTCTCACACTGTAGATCGATCAAATGAAACATTTGGGCCTGAAGGACAGCCAAGATCCAATAGTCCATTCAGGTTTGGTGTAACTGCGGAATGTATAACTAGGGAATATATATATATATATATATATATATAAGAATATACTATATATGATATATATATATAAATTCTATATATAGCTATATTATATATGAAGATATATATATATAATATTGAATAGATTTATATATATCAATATATATATATATATATATAGTAAATATCCATATATTAGCTCTTACAAGTGTTATATATCGGTACAATTTATGGGAATACGCGGGAATAATATTAGATATATATATATATACATATATACATAATATACTATATATATATATATAGAAGAATATAATATATATATATATACTCATATTATATGCATAATTAGTACACTAAGAATATATAATAAATATATATCATATCTTAACTATATATCGGATGCGATTCCGGACTATTTTTTATCCCCATTTCCACTTTATCCTTTACCTCATAATTCAATTTCCCCTTAGCTCTGACTTCTAACCTATTTTTCTATAGAGTTCATCAGTTTATATGTTCAGTCCAAACGGCAAAGGTTTTAAGAGCATCACCCTCCAAAATCATATATTCCTTTCCAATCTTCATAAAATACTCCAAGGTAGCCAATAATTCATTACTCTTATTGTGACTCCAAATTGTCCAATAATCTATTCAAAAAATATATATATACTTAATATGCCCTAACGTGAGCAATATTAGCAACAATTATTTCACCACTCAATACCATCTCTAACTGCCATGGAACATTTTCAGATGGTATTTTAGGAGCAAAAAAAATAGAGATACAAACAAGACTACAGTATAAACAGTAGAAAGACCCCGCCAACTCAAGGAAATACTAATGAATCATAAATAAACCAAGCCAGAACTTTATGAATTGTAGAAAAATGAAAGAATTTTCTGGCTCTACCACACTTATGACAATACAAGCACAATTTCACAACATATAATACATCTAATAACTGAATGATAGCAAGATTAGATAAACAAATTTACAAACAATAATGGTGAATAAACCAAATAAAATACAATGGAACTTGACAACAAATTCAAATTTACAAAATTACAGAACCTTCACAGCTAGACAAATAATGAATCTGGTTATTTCACTCAGTTAGGCAGTAAAACACACAGCTATGTTCGCTGACCCTTAAGTTGAAAAAATCAGATGCACAAACTAAAGAACGCCTACGAATTCACCATCTCGTTTATGAGGTATAGTGAATTCATAGGTCCCACCAACCAACCCGCCTATCACACAAACATGTATAACACCAACATACATAGAACACATAAAAAAAAGAACCCTGTCAAATGAGATTCTTCAAGCCTCCCACTGCATGAATCAATAAATCTACTTATCTGCTCCATATGCAAAAAATCATCCTCGGCATCAGTCTCTGCCTCAGGAAACAACGAATTCAAATACATTGCAGTGAACAGGGTTAGACTTAGAATTCCGGCCTGCAAGCCGACCAACACCGCCATCTTGAAACATTTTTTCACTTGCAAAAATTGTAGTCCACCGACTTGAAAAATGGTTGAAACATCACTTAAAGATCCTTATAAACAGATCTACATCATATGTTCATATCTCGGCTTGAGGCTACCATCTACGCCTGTTGCGTGTCTTTTATAGGTAATGTTAATATGTAGTGACAGGATGGTTCTTGTTGGCCACGTTCACTTCTAGGGTAGTAGACGTATCAGACACCGAAAAAAGCCAACATCAATCAGAATAATATAAGCCACAACGGACGAAGTGGACGGTATACATTTTCATTAAGACTTCAACGCAGCTCCAAATTCAATACAGCTCAGGTCAATATACAATGGCATAAAATATGCAGCTGTCGATATAACTTTAGGCAGTCCGTTCATGTTCTCAATATTTTAAATATATATTCACACTCGACACTGAGAAGCTATACTCCCTATAAATGCAGATAACTAGATACACCTCACAGAAGTTCTTGATGTATTAGTAATGGAAAAACTTAGAGATATACACTGAAAGTCAGGAGCTTATACAAATGCGTCCACTCGCTATAAAACACAATGGAAAAAGACCTCCAGCAGACGCTACCTTCACTTCTGCTTTTTTAGTTTCACGTCTGCCCAAAAAAACCATATCGGCATGACGTCACTTCCTGTATTAATAAGTGACTCCGTATAAAAGAAACAAACAATGAGCCCTGTTGAGCTACCTATTATACCGACACAATCGTTATGAATTTTAATCGTTATGAATATTTAATACCAAATATATATATATATATATATATATATATATATATATATATATATATATATATATATATCAAAATAGTTACGTTGATAACCCCCTCAAAGTGGCAGAGTAGGTAGAGCCATGAGTACATAGCCAATGTGGAACTAACTACGAAGGTGGAAACGGTTTTCAAATCCTGGCGAATTGAAAAAAATCAACAGAAATAACACTTAAGAGCCACATCAAAATGGGCCACCCGCCTAGAGATTAGAGATCATAATGGGCAGAAAGCCCTTACCAGTTTTACAGCACCCACCTTATTTATTTACTTATATTGTGTAGTTTCCTTTCTATCATATTTAATGCACACTGGAATAAAAGACTTAGTAGTTTCTAAAGTAACCTTCTACTGACAATCTATTTCAGGTATCAGGTAAAACAAATAAATATACATAACACATTGGTTAGTCTCACACGTGTGGCATCTAGGTTCTGCACAAAGGGACAAGGAATAGAGTTAACACGCCCTACCAAGCATGTGATGAAATGCAGCTAAGCGGAGTTGGTTATGATCTGCCTTCCCATTAATGTGAATTTTTAACAGCAGTAAATATTACAATCAGATAACAAACAGCCTAGTTCATATACGAAATTCACTGTTGTCTTTATTTTGTCTTTATTTTACAGACCGACAGGATTTCAACAGTTCGCGTGACGAGCTAGCAGTCCTAAACAGTTCTAGACCTTTGAAGACTTCAGCATGGTAGCCGGCAGGCGCAAGTAGTCCTTTTCAGGGCTCGGTGTTTATCAAAGCTGCTCTATAGCTCAAGCAAAGTGTTGCGTGGTTGGTTGGGGTATTTGTTTGTTTGTGAATGGTTTTCGGGTCTGAACTCAGTATGCTTCGTTTGCGACAGACAAATCCAAACCTCAACACAAGGAAAACGTTAATCGGATCTTGAAGACTGCCCAGACGGTCCAAAACATTTATTAACTCACTTCCGCATATTTGTCGAGTATCACACAAATATATGAATAGACGATAGATTCCTGTATCTTCACTGATACAATCAATTTCGTCCTATCGTCTACATTCACTGCTAGACTCACAAATATTTATTTATCTGGGGAAAAACTCATACCAAAAATCACATTTGTGCTGGGACTCATCTGACCACACTGAGCTCCTACCACCCAACAGACCACGTAACCAAGCATACGTCCACCCTCGCCAACTCGCATGCGTCATCATTCTCACTGGCTGACGTCATGCAACAACATGCGTTCACTGAGAGAACTCTGTGGCACACAAACACCATGAAAAAAAGAGTAGTTTGAGCTTAGGTGACCTAAAACAGCTCTCAACACAAAGAGTTCTCTTACTTTTGACCGGCCATTGCGCTCTGATATACCAGACAAAAAAACGACTTCTGTTTATGGTTGAAAGAGTGTTGTTTAGCAACAAGAAAGAAAATACCGCAAAGACAATAGTCAAGCTGACGGGAGTGTAAGAAGACAGGCCACCATCAAGGGAGACAGCCACTCGAGAATGTCTGGATCAGAAAAATACAAGTGTTTTCATGTGGCTTGCTTGTATTATTTCTTTTTTAACTATCCGATTGATTTATTGTCACAGCAAAATTTTGTAGGCTAAAACAGAAAATGACACGACGCTTTTGGTGTTCAGTGTTCCCACTTAAGTTATTAAATAATTGACAGCTTTTAACCTGGGTGTTGCTGCAGTCAGTTAATGTCTTAAATTCACGTACGCTGGTAGAAAGTGTGAAGAGATGCTAGATTGGAAATAGGTTTATTAAATGATCGTGTGATATTTATAGATCGTCACCTTTGTAGCGGAAGGTTTTATATGTGCGAGATGATAGTGCTAGAGTAGAAATAGTATTCTCTCCAGAATGTGTGAGGTCCCAGTGACAGAGAAGTACACTGGTATCACTCGATAGTCACGGCTGTGAAAGTATCTGGACTGAAAATATTCAGAGAACAGTCAGACCTTACTGCGCCACCTCCGCTATGTGACCACCTGTGATATTAATAAAAATTCAACCAAACTCAGTATCAACTATATTGAATGAATAAAGCTGGTGAATACAATTTATATCCTCTTTATTTACATCTATCTAATTGTGGTGATTGTGTGTGACTGGTGATACAAAAGTTATATTTATACAAAACCAAATTGGCGAACTCAATTACAGTTTTTGCAAGTTAAACTAAAATGTCATTTCTTTAGACTCTTCCAATTAGTTGGGTAATAGACTTCTTCACTGTCTTATTCACTTTATAACTTTCACTAGTTTATCACGCAAATTGTCATCACAAAACTCTGCTTGACAGTTATCACTTCTTGGGTGCACGATTGTCACAAATATCACTCATCTGTTTTTATAATCAGTGTTCATATGAGATGTACAGCTTCAGTAGGTCGTGCTTCCACCAATCCAGGCACTGCTGGGGCGATTTGCATTGATCCTCGAGCAATTCTTGATCATTGACCTCTGACTTTTGGTTGACAAGTATGAACCTGCAGATAATTGTAGGATATGTGGCTATTTGTGGATAATAATTACCACATTCTATTGTAGGTGAGATGAATTTGTTTTCAGATGTATGCGTGAAAATGCGTGATTATGGATCAGTGACAAGACAGGTGTCTACTGTGGAACATTTTATAAAATCAAATAATACAAAATAATATGTACACACATATATGGTATGAGGTTATAGTATCCCCTGCCTGACACGTTAGCTCTGTAAAGTACAGTAACTTGAAGACAGATTGAATAAGCCCTGATAATGATTGTTGGTAGTCCTGAAAAATTTGTTATTAGTCCTGAAAATGATTGTGCTAGCCCTGATACGGACTCAGTCATGGTGGTATATTTCGGGTTCCAATCTTCAACAATCATACCAAGTAATCAATTAATATACATGATACTTTCATAACATATAGATTAAACAAATCCTGAAATAAAGATTAAACAAATCCTGAAATAAAGTTGTAATTACTGTATTATTTTACATAGTAACTTTACATACCCTCGCAGGATCTAATTAAGATCAGTAAAGACTGGCTTTTGTGGAGTAACAGAACTGCCTGGCTGCAAATAACAAGATATTGGCCGTGACACGTTTCTCTCTCTCCAGCCGTTGTCCTTCTGTCTTGCCTCGCTGTACAAGTGAATTTGAAATCATTTACGACCGCCCTTATATAGGGAGCTTCCGGACGTACAGGAAACAAGGCTCGCAACTCCAGCAAACTTCCCAAAATAGTTGTAACTTCGAGGGGGTTGTGCTAAATGAGTTTCAAACCTTGGTCTCGTGCATTTTACCTTTCCCAGTTCAAGCCTTTGGAGTTATATATTTCCGTTCTCCGTGAGTTGACCTTTATATCCATATGTTGTTTTCCTATATCTGTCGTGTTAACGATTTTATCTAGAATTTTAAATAGGAAAAACACAGGATTCCTCAATGCACGGACAATTATTCTTGCAAAATTCTTCACAACTACTTACTCCCTTCTGATTTCCTTGTACCTATACATAAATGAAGATATTCCCGTCAAAAAGAGACCATTCTCATCCTTGTCTGTCATTCCGTTCTCCTTCCCGATGTCTAATTCTAACCATGATTTCGGACGATTATTCTTCCTTATACAATCGCCGAAGTCGTTCTATCTGACCGTGGGAAACCCCTTCTCTGATTGGCTGCCCTAGATACACACAGGAAAATACCTGAACACTGGTGTCCCACTTTTCGGTCTTCAAACATTTAACTAGGCAATGCGTAACATGCGACAGAGCCTCCCTCTCTTTTAAGCTGTAGATTTCTACAGCTAACAACTGTAAGCTTTGCCGTAGTTAATGTTCTTCTTACTCTCGTTCTATCTCAGTTGGGTGTCGACTAAGAAAATCTGCTCCAACATTTTCTTTACCCGAAATGTAATGCACTGTAAACGAATATGGAGCTAAAAGTAGACTCCATCTGAGCAATCTGGAATTTAATTTTCTCGACACTGCCAAAAATGTGAGAGGTTGATGGTCATTCTGTAATATGAAATGTTTGCCGTACAAATAGGTCGAGAACTTCTCGATGGACCAGACTACCGCCAAACATTCTTTCTCTATAGTAGAATAGTTCAGTTCGGCCGAATTTAGTTTCCTACTAGCGTAGGCGACTGGTAAAAGTTCTTCCGGCAGGGCTTTTGATTTTTGCAACAGCGTTGCTCCTATTCCAATATTACTTGCATCCGTTCGCAATACAAATTCCTGAGTGATATCGGGCAATGCAAGGATGGGTTTGCTGGTGAGTTTTTTCTTTAAGTCCGTGTAAGCGTTCTCACACTCAGCATTCCACTGAATATTATCAGGCTGACCTTTCTTCGTTAAGTCTGTTAACGGTGCACACAGAGAGTTAAAGTTGGATATATACTTTTGGTAAAATCCGCATAAGGACACAAATGACCTTACATCTTTCTTAGTTCTTGGTCTGGGTGCCTTCTTCAACTTCTCAATATTCTTTGGATCAGGAGACATGTGACCTCTAGAAATAGTGTGACCAAGGAATTCCAATTCCTTACACCCAATATAACACTTGGTTGGACGTGCAGTCAGTCCAGTTTCTCTTAGTCTGTCAAACAACATGGAGAGTGATTCTACATGCTCCTCAAATGTATTGGTAGCAACAAGTATGTCATCCATGAAGTTAGTGACGTGTGGATTTTTTAGAGGCTCCAACAGTTTCCTCATCATTCTTGAAAATACACTTGGTGCATTTTTCAAGCCAAATGGCAGTACATTGAACTCATAATGTCCTTCCGATGTACTGAATGCCAACATGTGCCTTATTTCTGGTTTCACTGGTATTTGGTAGTATCCCTTGCTTAGATCTACTTTAGAAAAATACCTAGCTTCACTCAGTGTAGAGAATAATTGGTTGGTGTCAGGTAACGGATCCACTTGAGATTCTGTGACCGCATTTAACTTCCTGTAATCTATGCACAACCTATGTTCTCCACTAGGTTTCCTTAATAGCACTACACTGGAGTTGTAGGGAGATTCCGACTTTGAGATGATCTTCTCCTTTAATAAATAATCAATCTCTTCCCGTAGTGCCTGTGCTTTTGCATAAGGGATAGGGTAAGTCTTCATACATACTGGTGTGGGATCGGTTACCGTCATGTTGTACTCTAACAGATTTGTACAACCAGGTTTATCTGTGAGCACATCAGCATTGATTTCCAACACCTCCTGAACTTGCCTCCTCTGCTCAGGAGTTAAATGATCACTAATATTCACTTGATCATAACTCTCTGTAGCCTTCAATGGGTATTCCATAGAGGAAAGAGGTTCATTTTCCATTTCTGTTGCAATGGCTAGGGTCATGATATGTGCAACTTCTGATGATTCCCTGTCATAATACTTTTTAAGAAGATTGACATGGTACACTTTCTCTTTTCCCTTCTTGTCAATCTTGTAGTTAGTTCTGGAAAGTTTCTCCAGAATGACATAGGGTCCCTGCCATCCAATTTGCAATTTATTATTGCTGCTGGGCAACAGAAGTAGAACTTTTTCTCCCACAGCAAGTTCTCTATCCTTTGCTTTTTTGTTGTAATAAGCAGCATGCTTCCTCCTGGCCTGTCTCAAGTTCTCATTTGCCAGTTTCCACCCTGTTTTTAATCGAGAAGTTAACTCGTTGACATACTGATATGAGGATGTCACTGTTTCCTCAGCCTTCTCATCAGTCCATGTTCGCAGCAATGCTTCCATTGGACCTTTGATTGGTCTTCCAAACAACAAAGTAGCTGGAGCCAATCCAGTTGAATTATGTGGGACTTCCCTGTATGCAAAGAGTGCAGCAGGTAAATATACATCCCCAGTGTCAGGTTTTTCACTTGCCAGCTTTCTAAGTATGGATATAAGCGTCCCGTTGAAGCGCTCTACTTGCCCGTTTCCTTGGGCATGATATGGAGAGCAATGATAATGTCTGGCCTGAAAGATCCTGAACACTTCTTGTGTTAGCTTTCCCTTAAACTGAGAACCATTGTCAGTCAATATCTGATTTGGGAAACCTAACCTGGTGAATATTGTCAACAGTGCCTCAGCCACATGCTTAGAATCTATAGATGACAAGGCTACTGCTTCTCCCCACATAGAGCAAGTATCAACCAAGGTCAGGATATAAGCATTCCTCTTCTTGGTCCTAGTGAGGGGTCCAACAATATCCACTGCAACACGTTCAAAGGGTGTTCCCATAATGGGCATTTCTCCTAGTGTTGCTGGTGCAGTCCTATGTTTAGGAGCTACTCTTTGGCATTCTGGGCAGGATCTCACATATCTCTTTATGTCCTCTGTGATTCCTGGCCAAAAGTAGTGACACGCTATCCTTTGTCCAGTGGCCCCTATTCCCATATGTCCACTGAAAGGTACAGCATGTCCCAGCTCCATAACCTTCTCCCTGTATGATTTTGGCACTACAAGCTGTCCATGCCCTTGAGGTCCTGTTCCAGCTTTTCTGTAGAGTAGACCATTTTTCATGTAGAAGTCTCCTTTCTCTGGAGGGTTATGTGCCTTAGGTAGTTTGCCAAAGCAAGGCTTCAAGGTGCTGTCAGCTGCTTGAGCCTTTTTCATCTCTCCTGGATGTGTATTAATAGGATTTTCCTCCATTTTCCTGGAGCTTGCCCTGGTCTGGACTGTTGCCATAACTACAGGTTTAATGGGTTCTCCTAGGAAAACATACCTACATCCCAAAATCAATGGGTAAATAGGTTCGTCCATCACTGCTGCTTTGATCTCTCCTTCCACATAGCGAGATCTTATGTTGATTCGGGCTATGGGTAGTGTCATGGTTCCTGCTCCCTTGATCGGTCCTCTGATTTCCACTGTCTCTGTGGTTATCTGGTCAGGACTCACCAGAGAAGAGCACACTACCGAGTCAAAGTCCAAGCCTGTATCATATAAGCACAGTACTTGGGTGCCATTCAAGGTCACTTCCTCACAGACAGGGGGATGATGGAGGTCATTGGGACTAACTGCCTGTTCCTTCCTTCCGTTGTTCCCTGTTGTAAGGCATGCAGCATGATGAGGAGGATTCTTCCGTCTGCATTCTGCAGTATTGTGGTTGCTAATTTTGCAAATTTTACACCACTTATCTTCCTTTCTGGAAGGTTTCTTGTCAGATCCTAGAGGGTTCTTGTCTTTGTAGTCATATCTGTGTTTGTTCTTGGTTGTATTGTCCTTTTGTTCAAACTCGTTTTGGTTTTGTGGTGACTTGAAACTATCTCCCTGCTTCCTCTTATTTCCTTGAGTCAGGGGGTGAGCCAGTTTGTGACTTTCTGCATAGATGATTATTTCATCTAATCTCTCTCTTTTATGTTCTACCAGGAATGTCTTCGTCTCAGGAGACATGGACTCCAGGAGTTGTTCTATCAACATCATCTCCTTGATCCCTTCAAAATCCTGATTGAAGTTTCCTAACTGACACCACCTCAGCAAGTAACTTTCCAACCTTGCTGAGAACTGCTGATATGTTTCTCCTGTCTGGAGCATAGCAGTTCTAAATCGCCTTCTATAAGCTTCTGCGTTTTGTTCATAACGCACCAACAATGCTTGTTTCAAGGCTTCATAGTTTTCCTGATCTTCTTTTTGCATCTTCAAGTAAATTATAAGATACTCCTCTCAATCCCTGTGACAACTTCAAATTCCACTTTTCTTTTTCTAGGCCATAAGTAGTGGCCAATCGTTCATATCTGTCAAGGTAATCCTCTATTCCCTCTTCTTTCTCCACAAATGGGTCCAAGTGGAAGTTCATAGCTCCATTGGAGGTGCTTTGGCTGGCGCTGGTATCCGAATGAGATGACCTACTACCATTAGTGGTAGCCGCTGCCTGTATTTCAAGCTCTTTTAATCTCAGTTCATGGTCTCTATCAGCTTGTAGCTTCCTTTCCTCAGCTGTTAATCTTCTTTCTTCAGCCTCCAATTTCTTGGCTTGAGCCTCAACTTCCAACAGAAGCCTCTTTTCTTCAGCTTCCCTTCTTTTGGCTTCTCTCTCAGCTTCTAGTCTTTTGGCTTCTCTCTCAGCTTCTGCTTGCAACTTCCTTTCCTCTCTATCCATATGTTTGTCCACTTCAGTTGTGACATACTGGACGAGAGCATCACCTGTCAAGCCCAGCTCTTTTCCCATTTGCATGATCGCAGTTCTGAACTTCACTAAGTCAGCCATTATATTAAGTTAAGTAGAGTATGAAAACTTACCTAAACTTACTTAAAATAATTATCAAATGGACAACACAATTAATCGTGCAACCTTGTGATAGTCAATATTTACTAAGTACTCTAAGGTACTGTTACTGAGAAAAAAAAATCTATTCTAGAATTTAAAAAAAAAATTTTTTTTTCTCTATTGGTGGCCCATGATAGACTAAAGATAGATGTATAGATAGAGGATGGCTCAGGATATACGAGAATATCCCGCGATCGAGCCCCCACTGTAGCGAAAGGTTTTATATGTGCGAGATGATAGTGCTAGAGTAGAAATAGTATTCTCTCCAGAATGTGTGAGGTCCCAGTGACAGAGAAGTACACTGGTATCACTCGATAGTCACGGCTGTGAAAGTATCTGGACTGAAAATATTCAGAGAACAGTCAGACCTTACTGCGCCACCTCCGCTATGTGACCACCTGTGATATTAATAAAAATTCAACCAAACTCAGTATCAACTATATTGAATGAATAAAGCTGGTGAATACAATTTATATCCTCTTTATTTACATCTATCTAATTGTGGTGATTGTGTGTGTGACTGGTGATACAAAAGTTATATTTATACAAAACCAAATTGGCGAACTCAATTACAGTTTTTGCAAGTTAAACTAAAATGTCATTTCTTTAGACTCTTCCAATTAGTTGGGTAATAGACTTCTTCACTGTCTTATTCACTTTATAACTTTCACTAGTTTATCACGCAAATTGTCATCACAAAACTCTGCTTGACAGTTATCACTTCTTGGGTGCACGATTGTCACAAATATCACTCATCTGTTTTTATAATCAGTGTTCATATGAGATGTACAGCTTCAGTAGGTCGTGCTTCCACCAATCCAGGCACTGCTGGGGCGATTTGCATTGATCCTCGAGCAATTCTTGATCATTGACCTCTGACTTTTGGTTGACAAGTATGAACCTGCAGATAATTGTAGGATATGTGGCTATTTGTGGATAATAATTACCACATTCATATTGTAGATGAGATGAATTTGTTTTCAGATGTATGCGTGAAAATGCGTGATTATGGATCAGTGACAAGACAGGTGTCTACTGTGGAACATTTTATAAAATCAAATAATACAAAATAATATGTACACACATATATGGTATGAGGTTATAGTATCCCCTGCCTGACACGTTAGCTCTGTAAAGTACAGTAACTTGAAGACAGATTGAATAAGCCCTGATAATGATTGTTGGTAGTCCTGAAAAATTTGTTATTAGTCCTGAAAAATGATTGTGCTAGCCCTGATACGGACTCAGTCATGGTGGTATATTTCGGGTTCCAATCTTCAACAATCATACCAAGTAATCAATTAATATACATGATACTTTCATAACATATAAATTAAACAGAATCCTGAAATAAAGATTAAACAAATCCTGAAATAAAGTTGTAATTACTGTATTATTTTACATAGTAACTTTACATACCCTCGCAGGATCTAATTAAGATCAGTAAAGACTGGCTTTTGTGGAGTAACAGAACTGCCTGGCTGCAAATAACAAGATATTGGCCGTGACACGTTTCTCTCTCTCCCAGCCGTTGTCCTATCCTGTCTTGCCTCGCTGTACAAGTGAATTTGAAATCATTTACGACCGCCCTTATATAGGGACTTCCGGACGTACATGAAACAAGGCTCGCAACTCCAGCAAACTTCCCAAAATAGTTGTAACTTCGAGGGGGTTGTGTTAAATGAGTTTCAAACCTTGGTCTCGTGCGTTTCACCTTTCCCAGTTCAAGCCTTTGGAGATATATATTTCCGTTCTCCGTGAGTTGACCTTATTATCCATATGTTGTTTTCCTATATCTGTCGTGTTAACGATTTTATCTAGAATTTTAAATAGGAAAAACACAGGATTCCTCCATGCACGGACAATTATTCTTGCAAAATTCTTCACAACTACTTACTCTCTTCTGATTTCCTGTACCTATACATAAATGAAGATATTCCCGTCAAAACGAGACCATTCTCATCCTTGTCTGTCATTCCGTTCTCCTTCCCGATGTCTAATTCTAACCATGATTTCGGACGATTATTCTTCCTTAAACAATCGCCGAAGTCGTTCTATCTGACCGTGGAAAACCGCCATCATCTGATTGGCAGCCCTAGAATTACAACACAGGGAAAAATACCTGCACACTGGTGGCCCACTTTTTTTCGGTCTCTTTCAAACATTTAACTAGGCAATGGGCTTAACATGCGAACAGCCTTTAAGATTAGTTCCTGTTTTCCTCTCTGTCTCAAAGTCCGCTGGGATGGACAACAATGAACGATCGCTGTAGAGACCCAGAACTATAGATTGGGACCTGGCCAGGAGGAAGACATCCGACCGAATAGTAAAAAACAAAATGAGCGATCTCTCTGGCAAATTTCCTACACTCCAGGGAAGAAGAGGAACGACATAGTATGTGATATTTACAAAATATCATTTATCCCAATGTCGTCCACCCGTGAAGCTCACATAAGTCTGTGAAACATAAATAACGATAACCCTTCTGCATTCCCATCGAATCATGTATGTACAACAACGATTAAATATGAGAATTGTATCATAAGGCATAGCCAATCTCTTCATGTAAAAACATCTATCTACAGAACACCACTGCTGTAACAACACGTGATTGATTTTGGGCAGGCTTCCCACAGAGCCAGCCTACAGTGTTGAATTCGTGCTCCATTAGGGATTGGCGACAAATGGAATTGATCCATGATCAAGTAATAGTTAAAAACGTAAGAACATGGCTGTCACTCAAACACTCATACAATGTATGAATGGTCTCATAAACAAAAGTAAACATATTCATAAATGAAGAATCACTGTCGGCAGTAGAAATAGATTGTGAATGGAGTAAGTCATGACTTTCAGACAGATTGTGAATGCGAAGAATGAGAAATAGATAGAATATTCACTAAAGAAATTATGAGATAAAGATAATGAGTTCTGAATAGTGGTTGGGAAACGTCTTCAAGACTCCTGTCGACTTACTTTTCTAAGTCAATCAACGATCTCTGCTCTCCTATGCTCATAACTAACAATCCCACTGTTTGTACACTGACCGGGTGAGGCCTCCAATATTCCCTGTGAAAGAAACGGCCTTGTCCTGTCTTTTTTTTGTTGTATCGTTCTATCTAATACAATAGCTAAATTAGCCTATAACAGGTCTAGTGCATAAAAGTCAAAGATAGGATATTACTCTAACCAATTTCCGGCGAAAATGGTAGTCGTCGTCCGCTCTACGTCTCCCCCCTTCAGCGGGTAATTAATTTGATAACGCCATGGCCGAACCAATAAGGGGTACCCTATTTTCAAAGTTCGTCCCTGATGAGACAAGACGTACAACTTCCCCATGTTCAAATTTAAGTATTTGCCTAGAATACATTGTGGTGAAGTGGAGAGGATACGGATAGATAACCAACGCAGAATTCAACGTCTCACACATTGTTTCTAAAAATAAAACTAACTTGATATCCTTGCCCCTTAGTCGGTTTTCAGAATACCGATGAAAAACGATAGAACAATGTGGAACACTACGGTTTGTGAAAAACACGCTTAGCTCTTATTGCTGAATGACGTAATTCTAGACGTGTTACGAGAAGTACTCTCGTAAAATAGCATTGAAATTACAATGGAAAAATAATTGAACAGTGGAGGAGTTTAAAAAATAAACAACTAGCCCCCAAAACTAAACATAGAAAAAAAGATAGAATTTTGAACCAAGCCACTTAGCCCCATAAAAATCATATATTCGTGTACCTGAAGACTTGTTGACCAACCATATGTAGTTAGTTATCTAAATAGTCCATTAAACAATCAAATATTGATAAATAATACATAGAGAATCGGAGATACTGTCAGGTCAAGTCATGTCTGCTTAGATTGGATAGCAT
>JAMPIV010001427.1:0-26288 GCA_024509875.1 Oreohelix idahoensis
CTACGGTTTACTGTCCAGTTAGCAGGATCTTTTAACTCTGAGCTGTTTGCTGTTCATTTAGCCGAATCTTCGACCTCTGGGCTACTGTTTGCTGTCCAGTTTGCAGAATCTTCGACCTCTGGGCCACTGATTTCGGTCCAGTTATCAGGATCTTCCTTTTCTGTTCTACAGTTTGCTGTCCAGTTATCAAGATCTTCGACCTCTGTTTTACTGTTTGCTGTCCAATTAGCAGGATCTTCGACCTCTGGTCTACTGTTTGCTGTCCAGTTACCAGGATCTTCAACCTCTGGTCTACTGTTTGCTGTCCAGTTAGCAAGATCTTCCACCTCTGGGCTGTTTGCTGTTCAGTTAGCAGAATCTTCGACCTCTTGGCTACGGTTTGCTGTCCAGTTAGCAGGATCTTCGACCTCTTCGCTACTGTTTGCTGTCCAGTTAGCAGGATCTTCCACTTCTGATCTACAGTTTGCTGTCAACTTAACAGGATCTTCGACCTCTGGGCTATTGTTTGCTGTCCAGTTGACAAGATCTTCGACCTCTGGTCTACTGTTTTCTGCCCAGTTAGCAGGATCTTTGACCTCTGGGCTACCATTTGCTGTTTAGTTAGCAGGATCTTCCCCTTCTGGGCTACTGTTTGCTGTCGAGTTAGCAGAATTTTCGACCTCTGGGCTACTGTTTGCTGTCCAGGTAGCAGGATATCTGACCTCTGGGATACTATTTGTTGTCCAGTAGGCAGGATCTTAAACCTCTGGGCTACTGTTTGCTGTCCAGTTAGCAGGACCTTTTACCTCTGGGCTACTGTTTGCTGTCCAGTTTACAGGATCTTCCACTTCTGGGCTACTGTTTGCTGTCCAGTTAGCAGGACTTTTGAAGTCTGGGCTACTGTTTTCTGTCCTGTTAGCAGGAGCTTCGACCTCTGTTCTACGGTTTGCTGTCCAGTTAACAAGATCTTCGACCTCTGGTCTACTGTTTGCTGTCCAGTTAACAGTATCTTCGATCACTTCTCTACTGTGTGCTGTCCAGTTAGCAGAATTTTCGACCTCTGGGCTACTGTTTGCTGTCCAGGTAGCAGGATATTCGACCTCTTCGTTACTGTTCGCTGTCCAGTTAAAATGATCTTCGACCTCTGGTCTACTGTTTGCTGTCCAGTTAGCAGGATCTTCCACCTCTGGGCTGTTTGCTGTTCAGTTAGCAGGATCTTCGACCTCTGGGTTAGTGTTTGCTGTCCAGTTAACAGAATCTTCGACCTCTTGGCTACATTTTGCTGTCCAGTTAGCAGGATCTTCCACTTCTGGTCTACAGTTTGCTGTCAACTTAACAGGATCTTCGACCTCTGGGCTATTGTTTGCTGTCCAGTTAACAGGATCTTCGACCTCTGGTCTACTGTTTGCTGTCCAGTTTCCAGGACCTTTGACCTCTGGGCTACTGTTTGCTGTCTAGTTATCATGATCTTCTACTTCTGGGCTACTTTTTGCTGTTCAGTTAACAGGACCTTTGACCTCTGGGCTACTGTTTGCTGTCCAGTTAGCAGAATCTTCGACCTCTGGTCTACTGTTTGCTGTCCAGTTAGCATGATCTTCGACCTCTTGGCTACTGTTTGCTGTCCAGTTAGCAGGATCTTCGACCTCAGGACTACTGTTTGCTATCCAGTTAGCAGGATCTTTCACTTCTGGTCTACAGTTTGCTGTCCAGTTAGCAGGATCTTCCACCTCTGGGATGTTTGCTGTCCAGTTAGCAGGATCTTCGAGCTCTGGGCTACTGTTTGATGTCCAGTTAACAGGATCGTCGACCTCTGGGCTACTGTTTGCTGTCCAGTTAGCAGGATCTTCGACATCTGAGCTACTGTTTGCTGTCCAGTTAGCAGGATCTTTGACCTCTGGTTTACTGTTTGCTGTCCAGTTGACAGGATCTTCGACCTCTGGGCTACTGTTTGCTGTCCAGTTAGCAGGATCTTCGACCGCTGGGCTACCACTTGCTGTCCAGTTAGCAGAAGCTTTGACCTCTGGGGTACTGTTTGCTGTCTAGTTAGCAGGATCTTCGACCTCTGGGCTACTGATTGCTGTCCATTTAGCAGGATCTTCTACCTCTGGGCTACTGTTTGCTGTCCAGTTAGAAGAATCTTCGACCTCTGTTCTATTGTTTGCTGTCCTATTAGCAGGATCTTCGACCTCTGGGCTACTGTTTCCTGTCCAGTTAGCAGGATCTTCGACTGCTGGGCTACTGTTTGCTGTCCAGTTAGCAGGATAATCCACCTCTGGGCTACTATTTGCTGTCCAGTTAGCAGGATCTTCCACCTCTGGCCTTTTGGTTGCTGTCCAAATAGCAGGATCTTTCACCTCTGTGCTGTTTGCTGTTCAGTTAGCAGGATCTTCGACCTCTGGGTTACTGTTTTCTGTCCAGTTAGCAGAATCGTCGACCTCTGTGCTACTGTTTGCTGTTCAGTTAGCAAGAACGTCCACTTCTGGTCTACAGTTTGCTGTCCAGTTAGCAGGATCTTCCACCTCTGGGCTGTTTGCTGTCCAGTTAGCAGGATCTTTGACCTCTGGACTATTGTTTGCTGTCCAGTTAGCAGGATCTTCGACCTCTGGGCTACTGTTTGCTGTTCAGTTAGCAGGATCTTCGACCGCTGGGCTACTGTTTGCTGTCCAGTTAGCAGGATCTTCTACTTCTGGGCTACTATTTTCTGTCCAGTTAGCAGGATCTTCCACTTCTGGGCTACAGTTTGCTGTCCAGTTAGCAGGATCTTTGACCTCTGGGCTACTGTTTGCTGTCCAGTTAGCAGGATCTTTGACCTCTGGTCTACTGTTTGCTGTCCAGTTAGCAGGATCTTCGACCTCTGGTCTACTGTTTGCTGTCCAGTTAGCAGGATCTTCGACCTCTTCTCTACTGTTTGCTGTCCAGTTTGCAGGACCTTTGACCTCCGGGCTACTGTTTGCTGTCAAGTTATCAGGATCTTCGACCTCTGGTCTACTGTTTGCTGTCCAGTTAGCAGGATCTTCGACCTCTGGGCTACTGTTTTCTGTCCAGTTAGCAGGATCTTCCACTTCTGGGCTACAGTTTGCTGTCCAGTTAGCAGGATCTTTGACCTCTGGGCTACTGTTTGCTGTCCAGTTAGCAGGATCTTCGACCTCTGGTCTACTGTTTGCTGTCCAGTTAACAGGATCTTCGACCTCTGGTCTACTGTTTGCTGTCCAGTTAACAGGATCTTCGACCTCTGGGCTACTGTTTGCTGTCCAGTTAGCAAGATCTTCGACCTCTGGGCTACTGTTTGCTGTCCAGTTAGCAGGATCTTCGACCTCTGGGCTACTGTTTGCTGTCCAGTTAACAGGATCTTCGACCTCTGGTCTACTGTTTGCTGTCCAGTTAGCAGGATCTTCGACCTCTGGTCTACTGTTTGCTGTCTAGTTAGCAGGATCTTCGACCTCTGGGCTACTGTTTGCTGTCCAGTTAGCAGGATCTTCCACCTCTGGGCTACTGTTTGCTGTCCAGTTAGCAGGATCTTCCACCTCTGGGCTACTGTTTGCTGTCCAGTTAGCAGGATCTTCCACTTCTGGTCTACAGTTTGCTGTCAACTTAACAGGATCTTCGACCTCTGGGCTATTGTTTGCTGTCCAGTTAACAGGATATTCTACCTCTGGTCTACTGTTTTCTGTTCATTTAGCAGGATCTTCAACCGCTGGGCTGCAGTTTGCTGTCGAGTTAGCAGGATCTCCTACTTCTGGGCTACTGTTTGATGTCCAGTTAGCAGGATCTTTGACCTCTGGGCTACTGTTTGCTGTCCAGTTAACAGGATCTTCGACCTCTGGTCTACTGTTTGCTGTCCAGTTTCCAGGACCTTTGACCTCTGGGCTACTGTTTGCTGTCTAGTTATCATGATCTTCTACTTCTGGGCTACTTTTTGCTGTTCAGTTAACAGGACCTTTGACCTCTGGGCTACTGTTTGCTGTCCAGTTAGCAGAATCTTCGACCTCTTGGCTACCATTTGCTGTCCAGTTAGCAGGATCTTCCACTTCTGGTCTACAGTTTGCTGTCAACTTAACAGGATCTTCGACCTCTGGGCTATTGTTTGCTGTCCAGTTAGCATGATCTTTGACCTCTTGGCTACTGTTTGCTGTCCAGTTAGCAGGATCTTCGACTTCAGGACTACTGTTTGCTATCCAGTTAGCAGGAACTTTCACTTCTGGTCTACAGTTTGCTGTCCAGTTAGCAGGATCTTCCACCTCTGGGATGTTTGCTGTCCAGTTAGCAGGATCTTCGACATCTGAGCTACTGTTTGCTGTCCAGTTAGCAGGATCTTTGACCTCTGGTTTACTGTTTGCTGTCCAGTTGACAGGATCTTCGACCTCTGGGCTACTGATTGCTGTCCAGTTAGCAGGATCTTCGACCGCTGGGCTACCACTTGCTGTCCAGTTAGCAGGAGCTATGACCTCTGGGGTACTGTTTGCTGTCTAGTTAGCAGGATCGTCGACCTCTGGGCTACTGGTTGCTGTCCATTTAGCAGGATCTTCTACCTATGGGCTACTGATTGCTGTCCAGTTAGAAGAATCTTCGACCTCTGTTCTATTGTTTGCTGTCCTATTAGCAGGATCTTCGACCTCTGGGCTACTGTTTGCTGTCCAGTTAGCAGGATCTTCGACCTCTGGGCTACTGTTTGCTGTCCAGTTAGCAGGATCTTCCACTTCTGGGCTACTGTTTGCTGTCCAGTTAGCAGGATCTTCCACCTCTGGGCTACTATTTGCTGTCCAGTTAGCAGGATCTTCCACCTCTGGGCTTTTGGTTGCTGTCCAAATAGCAGGATCTTTCACCTCTGTGCTGTTTGCTGTTCAGTTAGCAGGATCTTCGACCTCTGGGTTACTGTTTTCTGTCCAGTTAGCAGAATCGTCGACCTCTGTGCTACTGTTTGCTGTTCAATTAGCAAGAACGTCCACTTCTGGTCTACTGTTTGCTGTCCAGTTAGTAGGATCTTCCACCTCTGGGCTGTTTGCTGTCCAGTTAGCAGGATCTTTGACCTCTGGACTATTGTTTGCTGTCCAGTTAGCAGGATTTTCGACCTCTGGGCTACTGTTTGCTGTCCAGTTAGCAGGATTTTCGACCTCTGGGCTACTGTTTGCTGTTCAGTTAGCAGGATCCTCGACCGCTGGGCTACTGTTTGCTGTCCAGTTAGCAGGATCTTCTACTTCTGGGCTACTATTTTCTATCCAGTTAGCAGGATCTTCCACTTCTGGGCTACAGTTTGGTGTCCAGTTAGCAGGATCTTTGACCTCTGGTCTACTGTTATCTGTCCAGTTAACAGGATCTTCGATCTCTGGTCTACTGTTTGCTGTCCAGTTAGCAGGATCTTCCACGTCTGGGCTACTTTTTGCTGTCCAGTTAGAACTACCTTTGACTTCTGGGTTACTGTTTGCTGTCCAGTTAGCAGGATCTTTGACCTCTGGTCTACTGTTTGCTATCCAGTTAACAGGATCTTCGACCTCTGGTCCACTGTTTGCTGTCAAGTTAACAGGATCTTCGACCTCTTCTCTACTGTTTGCTGTCGAGTTAGCATAATTTTCGACCTCTGGGCTACTGTTTGCTGTCCAGGTAGCATGATCTTCGACCTCTGGGCTACTGTTTGCTGTCAAGTTAGCAGGATCTTCGACCTCTGGTCTACTGTTTGCTGTCCAGTTAGCAGGAGATTTGACCTCTGGGCTACTGTTTGCTGTCCAGTTTACAGGATCTTCCACTTCTGGGCTACTGTTTGCTGTCCAGTTAGCAGGACTTTTGACTTCTGGGCTACTGTTTTCTGTCCTGTTAGCAGGAGCTTCGACCTCTGTTCTACGGTTCGCTGTCCAGTTAACAAGATCTTCGACCTCTGGTCTACTGTTTGCTGTCCAGTTAACAGGATCTTCGATCACTTCTCTACTGTGTGCTGTCCAGTTAGCAGAATTTTCGACCTCTGGGCTACTGTTTGCTGTCCAGGTAGCAGGATATTCGACCTCTTCGTTACTGTTTGTTGTCCAGTTAGGAGGATCTTTGACCTCTGGACTACTGTTTGCTGTCCAGTTAGCAGGATCTTCCACCTCTGGGCTACGGTTTACTGTCCAGTTAGCAGGATCTTTTAACTCTGAGCTGTTTGCTGTTCATTTAGCCGAATCTTCGACCTCTGGGCTACTGTTTGCTGTCCAGTTTGCAGAATCTTCGACCTCTGGGCCACTGATTTCGGTCCAGTTATCAGGATCTTCCTTTTCTGTTCTACAGTTTGCTGTCCAGTTATCAAGATCTTCGACCTCTGTTTTACTGTTTGCTGTCCAATTAGCAGGATCTTCGACCTCTGATCTACTGTTTGCTGTCCAGTTACCAGGATCTTCAACCTCTGGTCTACTGTTTGCTGTCCAGTTAGCAAGATCTTCCACCTCTGGGCTGTTTGCTGTTCAGTTAGCAGAATCTTCGACCTCTGGGCTACTGTTTGCTGTCCAGTTAGCTGATTCTTCGACCTCTGGGCTACTGTTTGCTGTCCAGTTAGCAGGATCTTTTACTTCTGTTCTACAGTTCGCTGTCCAGTTAGCAGGATCTTCGACCTCTAGGCTACTGTTTGCTGTCCAGTTAGCAGGATCTTCGACCTCTGGTCTACTGTTTGCTGTCCAGTTAGCAGGATCTTTGACCTCTGGGCTACCATTTGCTGTCCAGTTAGCAGGATCTTCCACTTCTGGGCTACTGTTTGCTGTCGAGTTAGCAGAATTTATGACCTCTGGGCTACTGTTTGCTGTCCAGGTAGCAGGATATCTGACCTCTGGGATACTATTTGTTGTCCAGTTAGCAGGATCTTAAACCTCTGGGCTACTGTTTGCTGTCCAGTTAGCAGGATCTTCGACCTCTGAGCTACTGTTTGCTGTATAGTTAGCAGGACCTTCCACCGCTGGACTACTGTTCGCTGTCCAGTTAGAACGTTATTCCACCTCCGGGCTGTTTGCTGTTCAGTTAGCAGGATCTTCAACCTCTAGACTACTGTTTGCTGTCCAGTTAGCAGGATCTTCGACCTCTGGACTACTGTTTGCTGTCCAGTTAGCAGGATCTTTGACCTCTGGGCTATTGTTTGCTGTCAAGTTAGCAGGATCTTCGACCTCTGGGCTACTGTTTGCTGTCCAGTTAGCTGGATCTTCCGCTTCTGGGCTACTGTTTGCTTTCCAGTCAACAGGATCTTCGAACTCTGGTCTACTGTTTGCTGTCCAGTTAGCAGGATCTTCCACCTCTGGTCTACAGTTTACTGTCTAGTTAGCAGGATCTTCCACCTCTGGGCTACTGTTTGCTGTCCAGTTAGCAGGATCGTCCATTTCTGGGCTACAATTTGCTGTTCAGTTAGCAGAATCTTGGACCTCTGGGCTACTGTTTGCTGTCCAGTTAGCAGGATCTTTGATCTCTGTTCTACCGTTTGCTGTCCAATTAGCAGGATCTTCGACCTCTGGGCTATTGTTTGCTGTCCAGTTAGCAGGATATTCCACCTCTGGGCTAATGTTTGCTGTACAGTTAACAGGATCTCGACCTCTGGGCTTTTGTTTGCTGTTCAGTTAGCAGGATCTTCGACCTCTGGGCTACTGTTTTTGTCCAGTTAGCTGTCCAGTTTTTGGTCCATCTTCGACCTCTGTGCTACTGTTTTCTGTCCAGTTAGCAGGATCTTCCCATTCTTTTCTACAGTTTGCTGTCCAGTTAGCAGGATCTTCCACCTCTGGGCTGTTTTCTGTCCAGTTAGCAGGATCTTTGACCTCTGGACTATTGTTTGCTGTCCATTTAGCAGGATCTTCGACCTCTGGGCTACTGTTTGCTGTTCAGTTAGCATTATCTTTGACCGCTGGGCTACTGTTTGCTGTCCAGTTAGCAGGATCTTTGAAATCTGGTCTACTGTGTGCTGTCCAGTTAGCAGGATCTTCCACTTCTGGGCTACTTGTTGCTGTCCAGTTAGAAGAACTTTTGACCTCTGGGCTACTTTTTGCTGTCCAGTTAGCAGGATCTTTAACCTCTGGTCTACATTTTGCTGTCCAGTTAACAGGATCTTCGACCTCTGGTCTACTGTTTGCTGTCCAGTTAACAGGATCTTCCACCTCTTCTCTACTGTTTGCTGTCGAGTTAGCAGGAGCGTCGACCTCTGGTCTTCGGTTTGCTGTCCAGTTAACAGGATCTTCGACCTCTGGGCTTTTGTTTGCTGTCCAGTTAGCAGGATCTGTGACCTCTGGTCTACTATTTGCTGTCCAGTTATCAGGATCTTCGACGTCTGGTCTACTGTTTGCTGTCCAGTTAACAGGATCTTCGACCCCTTCTCTACTATGTGGTGTCCAGTTAGCAGAATTTTCGACCTCTGGGCTACTGTTTGCTGTCCAGGTAGCAGGATATTTGACCTCTGGGCTACTGTTTGCTGTCCAGTTAGCAGGATCTTCGACCTCTAGACTACTGTTTGCTGTCCAGTTAGCAGGATCTTCCACCTCTGAGCTACAGTTTACTGTCAAGTTAGCAGGATCTTCCACCTCTGGGCTGTTTGCTGTTCATTTAGCAGAATCTTCGACCTCTGGGCTACTGTTTGCTGTCCAGTTAGCAGAATCTTCGACCTCTGGGCCACTGTTTAATGTCCAGTTAGCAGGATCTTCCACTTCTGTTCTACAGTTTGCTGTCCAGTTATCAGGATCTTCGACCTCTGTTTTACTGTTTGCTGTCCTATTAGCAGGATCTTTGACCTCTGGTCTACTGTTTGCTGTCCAGTTAACAGGATCTTCGACCTCTAATCTACTGTTTGCTGTCCAGTTAGCAGGATCTTCCACCTCTGGGCTGTTTGCTGTTCAGTTAGCAGGATCTTCGACCTCTGGGTTACTGTTTGCTGTCCAGTTAGCAGAATCTTCGACCTCTGGGCTACTGTTTGCTGTTTATTTAGCAGGATCTTCCACTTCTGGTCTACAGTTTGCTGTACAGTTAGCAGGATCTTCCACCTCTGGGCTGTTTGCTGTCCAGTTAGCAGAATCTCTGACGTCTGGACTATTGTCTGCTGTCCAGTTAGCAGAATCTTCGACCTCTGGTCTACTGTTCGCTGTCCAGTTAACAGGATCTGCGACCTCTTAGCTACTGTTTGCTGTCCAGGTAGCAGGATCTTCGACCTGTGGACTAGCGTCTGCTTTCCAGTTAGCAGGATGTTCCACTTTTGGTCTACAGTTTGCTGTCCAGTTAGCAGGATCTTCCACTTATGGGCTACTTGTTGCTGTCCAGTTAGAAGAACCTTTGACCTCTGAACTACTATTTGTTGTCCATTTAGCAGGATCTTTAACCTCTGGTCTACTTTTTGCTGTCCAGTTAACAGGATCTTCGACCTCTGGTCTACTGTTTGCTGTCCAGTTAACAGGATCTTCGACCACTTCTCTGTTGTGTGATGTCAAGTTAGCAGAATTTTCGACCTCTGGGCTACTGTTTGCTGTCTAGGTAGCAGGATATTTGACCTCTTCGCTACTGTTTGTTGTCCAGTTAGCAGGATCTTCGACCTCTGGACTACTGTTTGCTGTCCAGTTAGCAGGATCTTCCACCTCTGGGCTACTGTTTACTGTCCAGTTAGCAGGATCTTCCACCTTTGGGCTGTTTGCTGTTCAGTTAGCAGAATCTTCGACCTCTGGGCTACTGTTTGCTGTCCAGTTAGCAGAATCTTTGACCTCTGGGCTACTGTTTGCTGTTTATTTAGCAGGATCTGCCACTTCTGGTCTACAGTTTTCTGTACAGTTAGCAAGATCTTCCACCTCTGGGCTGTTTGCTGTATAGTTAGCAGGATCTCTGACGTCTGGACTATTGTTTGCTGAATAGTTAACAGGATCTTCGACCTTTGGGCTACTGTTTGCTGTTAAGTTAGCAGGATCTTCGACCGCTGGGCTACTGTTTGCTGTCCAGTTAGCAGGATCTTCCACTTCTGAGCTAATGTTTTCTGTCCAGTTAGCAGGATCTTCCACTTCTGGGCTACCGTTTGCTGTCCAGTTAGCAGGATCTTTGACCTCTGGGCTACTATTTACTGTCCTGTTAGCAGGATCTTCGACCTCTGGTCTACTGTTCGCTGTCCAGTTAACAGGATCTGCGACCTCTTGGCTACTGTTTGCTGTCCAGGTAGCATGATCTTCGACCTCTGGACTAGCGTCTGCTGTCCAGTTAGCAGGATCTTCCACTTTTGGTCTACAGTTTGCTGTCCAGTTAGCAGGATCTTCGAGCTCTGGCTACTGTTTGATGTCCAGTTAACAGGATCTTCGACCTCTGGGCTACTGTTTGCGGTCTAGTTAGCAGGACCTTCGACATCTTAGCTACTGTTTCCTGTCCAGTTAGCAGGATCTTCGACCTCTGGTCTACTGTTTGCTGTCCAGTTGACAGGATCTTCGACCTCTGGGCTACTATTTGCTGTCCAGTTAGCAGGATGTTCGATCGCTGGGCTACTGTTTGCTGTCCAGTTAGCAGGAGCTTCGACCGCTGTGCTACTGTTTGCTGTCTAGTTAGTAGGATCTTCGACCTCTGGGATACTGTTTGCTGTCCACATATAAACATTACCTCATTCCTATTCCTACCTTCCGTTGTATTTAATAAACATTAATATGTTTCAAGACACTTCTCTTTTAAATTTCCCATATTTCTACCATTGGGTAGAATACACATACACAAGTCGCCCATTCAGGGTCAACACACGCTCTGTCCATCTTTTCTCCACACTGCTCACGTCATGTGCGCAATACACATATCGACAAATTACTATCGTGCAGCGCTCATCAGCACCAAAATCCTATATATTTTCTAGCGTGTGGCGTGCATTAGCCGGCGCCACATTCCCCCCCCCCCCCCCCCTCGAACAACTGAAAACTTAGTTTTCAGTCAGGCAATTATAATGTGAAGCGAGATTAAATGATATCTATCTAGATTTTAAAGGAAAAAAATAATGTCAGTAATAACAATATGAATAAATAAGTAATTATTGTTATTACATAACTCTAGAGAGGGTGTCAGCTAGGACATTGTCCTTTCCTGCTATTGGTAAAACGTCAAAATCATACCCCTGCATTTGTAGCGCCCATCTGGTGAGACGTGCATTAGTCGATTTAAAAGTCTGTAAATATGTGAGGGCTTTTTGATCAGTGTATAATTTAAAATGTGTACCCACCAAGAACTTCTGTAGTTTATGTAATGTCCATACCAATGACAAAAGTTCCCTTTCCACAATTGGATATCTGGATTCTGTCTCTGAAAGTTTTCTGCTGAGGTAGAATATCGGGTGGCACTCGCCATCAAAGGTCTGCATTAAACATCCCCCGATTCCTTTCAGAGATGCGTCTGTAACAACGAGAAAAGGTCGTCGTAAGTCTGGTAGTCGTAGTATTGGACTTTTTGAAAATTGTGTTTTGATGTTCTGTAAGGCATGGTCACACTCTTTGTTCCATATTATTTTGTCAGGCATACCCTTTTTTGTCAGAGCAGATAGAACAGAAGTTAAAAGGGAAAATCGTGGTATAAACCTGTGGTAAAAGTTTATGAGTCCCAGCAAACTACGAACTTGTTTCTTAGTAGTTGGTATGGCAAGATCCAGTACCCTTTTTAGTGTAGACTTATCAGGTTGTATTGTATGTCGGCCAATCTTATGACCCAGAAATGAAATCTCAGTAAACCCAATTTCGACTTTGGAAGGTCGAGCTGTGAGGTTATGTACTCTGAGAGTTTGGAGCAACGACTGTATCCCAGCGATATGCTGTTCCCAAGTATCATGAAAAATGCAAATATCGTCCATATACGAAATGAGATCGGTGCGATTACCTAAAACGCGACGCATCATGCGTACAAATGTCGCTGGAGCATTCCGTAAACCAAAACACATGACATTGTAATGAAACAATCCACGAGAAGTGGCAAAAGCAGTCAAAGGTTTTGATACATCAGCCAGAGGAATCTGCCAGTAACCTTTAGATAGGTCAAACTTGCTGAAGAAAGTGGCGGATGATAGGCGTGGCAACAAATCCTCCAGCAAAGGCATTGGTTCAGAATCGGATATGGTCACCTTGTTAAGGCGACGAAAGTCAATACAAATACGAATTGACTTGTCTTTCTTTCGTACTGCCACCATAGGAAAACAGAAAGGTGAATCAGACGGTGAAATAATACCCATTTTTAACATACCATCTACTTCACTTTCCACCTGATCTCTAACATGTAGAGGAACGGCGTATGGTCGTAATGAAATCGGGGTGTAATCTGACAATTTGATTTCGTGTGTGATAATGTTAGTACGTCCCGGAAGATCAGACAAAACATCCTGAAAGGATACCAACATAGAACGAATTTGATCCCTATGATCTGCAGGTAAATCAGTACAAATTATAACATCATTCCATGTTTCCGAAGACTTAATAGGTGCTACCGGAAACGTAGAAGGTACATCAGCGAAATTGGTTTGCACCTCATCCACCAACGCGATAGATGCATGATGGGTAGGTTGGTTCATGATAGCATCACAAATGAATTGTAACTGAGGAGGACGAGTGATGTATGGTAGGAGCATGTTAACATGGAATGTTTTTTCTTTACCCCGCATATTGATGACGTAGTCCACGTCAGTTCTCTTTGCAACCACTTTAAACGGACCTTGCCATGTTACTAACAAGTGATCTACTTTGAGTGGCAGGAGAACAAAAACATCGTCATTGATTGAGAAAGACGTTAGTCGTCTATCTCGGTTAATGCGAGATCTGGTCTTATATTTTGCCATCTCAGATGCTTCAGTCGCTACCTGACATGCATCCATAAGATATTGGCGTAAATCTGTAACGTATTGATAAGTGGATTTCTTCTTATTATTATTCACATCAGATTCCATTAACAAATCATGTAAGAGAGACATTGGACCTCTTGGGTTCGCACCAAATACTAACTGAAAAGGCGAAAAACCAGTATGATTAGGAACCTCTCTGTACGCAAACAGTACAGCAGGAATAAAACGATCCCATTCTTGAGGAAATGATGTAGTCACCTTCCCCAACAATTGTTTTAATGTCCCATTCCAACGTTCTACGACCCCGTTAGAGCTAGGGTGAAATATAGCACTAAGAGAGTGACGGATACGAAGTGTGTTGAAAACATCTGACATCATACCTGACACGAACTGAGATCCATGATCAGAAAGGATTTCTTCCGGAAACCCGATGCGTGAAAATATAGACAGCAACGCATCTGTTACCGACACTGTGGTAATATTTTTTAAAGGAATGGCTTCTGGCCATCTCGTACACAGGTCAATACATGTTAATATGTATTGAAAACCTCTGGTAGACCTTACAGACAGTGGTCCTATGATATCAATAGCCAATTTGAAAAAAGGGCGTACAGCAATATCCGTGACCTGTAAAGGTGCTGATTGATGTGCACCCTTACGTGCAACACTTCGACATTCAGCGCAAGATTTACAATAAGTTGAAATGTCTTTATTTACCCTAGGCCAATAAAAGTGTTTTAGTAATCTATAAGCCGTACGGGAAATTCCCATATGTCCAGCAAATGGTACGTCATGCGCATTTGACAAAACTAGTGCGCGAAATGACGTAGGTACTATAACTTGTTTGAGAATGAAAGAGTAATTATCAAAACATCGTATCATAATATTATCCTGCATTTGAAACCAATGTCTTGAATTTTTAGAATGTTTAATAGTTCCAGCAATAGCTAATGGGAATAAATGTGCCAAAGAAGTATCCATTTGTTGTTTTGCTATAAATATATTTTTGTCAATGTAATGACAAGTTGTAATGTGTTGAGTGTGTATAGAAGAATTTAATTCAATTGTCTCTGCAGCTTGTTGTGCTCTGGTTGTGATCGCGTTAGCAAAGGAGGGATGATTTCTCTCCCAATCAATAATATCCTGTTCAGAACACTCTTTAACCCCCTTTATGTTACCGATAAGTAAATCACAACAAGGTCGATCGAGAGCACATACTCTTACTTTTCCCGAAAAGAACGGAGTATCTATTACCACATCTGCCAGCGGATAAGATTCAACAGTTCCACCGAAAGTTACGCACTTTATAGAGGTTCCCGTAAAGCAAGAAGAAGGAATTAGTGCCTTCCTTAGGCCAATGGTGGTGCAACCGCTGTCACGTAAAATAGAAACAGGTGTGTCAAAAACAAAACCTCTATGGATCACGAGTGAGCCAACCCCATCATTTAAAGACAAAACTGGCAGAGCATGTCCACATCTCAGACGTGGAGTAGATCCAGGTTGAAATAGAGTCATACATTCCCTGCAATTACCACTATTTTCCAGATCAAAACTACATGCATTGGCATGAGTATTATTCTCATTATTGGAAATATTATCATTACCAACGTCAAGCTGACAAGCGTGAGCTTGTGATCTTCCTCTACTTTGACTCCTAGAAAAATGTGTTCCTCTCCGATCCACTGGACAGTCAGACCCCTTTTTGTCCGTGCGAGAAGAATCATCACGAGATGGTGGTGAGACATGATGTTTGTTATTGTAATTACTGTTATTGTAATCATTACGTGAGGGTCCCGAAAAATGATGTTTGTGAGTGTAATTATTATTGGAGTATTGATTATTTCTTTGCCATGACTTTTTATTATTATGGTTAAAGTTTCGTCTCTCTATACCCCGTGAGGGCGAATGATTATGAGGGAAATTATATCTACCTCTATAGGAATTTTGATAGTCATCCCTATACCGTCGGTCCATGCTGCGAGTGCGTGATCTATCATGAGTGACCGCACAAGCTGGCAAAGTTTCTAGGACCTTCGTCTTACCTAAAGGCAAGTTTGGGTGTGCGACCGAAAATTGTTGAGCTAATTTTTCCATTTCTCCTATATTTGTGGGCTTCCTTTCTTGAAGGAATGCGAAAATTTCAGTATTTACCGAAGATAAAAATTTTGTCTCTTAAGAAGAGATCATAAAGTCCTTCAAAAGATTTAGTAATATTAGACAGTTCAATCCATCTGTTTAGACACATCTTCACTGAAGACACAAAGTCTTCGACATCCTTACCTTCCATAGGACCCATCGATTTAAATTTTAAACGATATCCTTCCTCGTCTAAACAATATTTGCGAAGAAATACTGATTTTATGGATTCATAGTCGTTTCTTTTGTCATCGGCAATGTTAAAAAAAGTTTGTAAACTTTCACCAGTAAGTAACCCGACAAAATGTTCAGGCCATGAGGCCTTAGGTAAATTTAAAGCCGTAACTCTTGATTCAAATCTCAAAAGAAAGAATCCTATATCGTCATGCAATGAAGAAAAATTTGGTAATTTTAAATTAATGATCTTCGACGATCCAGTACCAGAAGATTCCCTAGAAAAAGAAGATTGTAAGCGCAATTTTCTAACTCAAAAGTTTTTTCTCTTTCAAATTTCGCTTATTCTGCAGCAATTTCTGCTAAACGAATTCTCTCCATTCTCTCATGTTCCCTCTCTTCTCTTTCTCTTTCTTTTTCTTTCTCTTGTCTTTTTTCTTCTTTTTTCTTTCTCTTCTCTTTTTTCTTCTCTTTCCTTCTCTTGTCTTTTTTCTTCTTTTTCTTTCTCTTCTCTTTTTTCTTCTCTTTCCTTCTGTTGTCTTTTTTCTTCTTTTTCTTTCTCTTCTCTTTTTTCTTCTCTTTCCTTCTCTTGTCTTTTTTCTTCTCTTTCTTTCTCTTCTTTGTATTCCGCTATTTCTTTATTTACATAGGCTATAAGATCATCACCCGAGAAATTCAAGTCCTTCCCATTCTGTATAAATCCAGCCTTAACCTTCACAAAGTCAGCCATACTGAAATTAAAGAGTAATGGGCTATAGATTCAAATGCCCAATGACTATACTTAGTCGTAAGGTAATTCAAACCTTTTTCAAAACCAACTGTATGTACAGTATTTATTCGTTTTGTGTGATATACTTGTCTCTGAAGTATATGATACTTATCAACTAATCTCACAGTGTATCCGTAATCATCGTATATATTAACATATCAGCAATTAACAATATACTATAATCCAGTACTAAATATCGCCTTTACTACCTATTTAAAAGCATGCCATACTATCACATTAGACAAAAGATTAACTGACAACACTGGAAACGAATCAGGAAAAAGACAACAATGTAAAAAGTCATAAAATCTTACCATATAATAAAACAGTTGTTTCCACCGTCAATGAACAGTACAGGACGAGATACAATCACATAGAACTGCTGTACATATTAAAAAGAAAGTCAGAGAAGAACTACAAGTACGAACATAATAATACTGAACTAAATAAGAAATTCCACGACAATATGTTACTCGACAGCACAGCTAAACAAAAAAGAAAATATTAATCTCAGTCAGAGCGGAAATACGACAGCACTAAATGCTGAATCCCTGAAAGAGAGATCAATACAATCAAAATCTATAGAACGACGACAACGAAATTCAGCCAAAGATATAATTGAGTGTCGCCCACAAGAAAACATAAAACATAAAAGATACACAAAAATAAGATGTGCCTGACATTTTTTAGGACCGGAGACCATGACCCTACAAACATATATTCGCTTATATGATTAAAATCCACGACCGCCAATCCTCGTTGTAAACAAAAAGCATCAACCTCGCAAAGTGGCCTTGAATCTATGCAATAAACACGGGTCAAGAAAAGAATGTAAAGTCTGGGTTGCACAACGCGTATAAGTGTCCTGTACAAGACGTTCCCTGTTCCTACTTAGGAAATCCACGTGGTCAGCAAATCTGTTTGGTGACGTACGTAAAAGATTAAATCATCCTTCCTGACCATTGCAGACAACCGAAATGATTTCTCGGACTTCAGGGTTGAAAGACTTGTCCAGACTTGAAAGACCCAAAAGATTGTTTCTGGATACCGTCATGCTTCTCGTGATCCATATTATTGGTATAATAAATGTCCACTGGTAAGTTTATTTTAGGATTTACAAGTCCGTTTCAGGTGACCTTGATGTAATGGTTCACTACACCGATTCAACGTGAAATGGCCTCGAGGTGACAATATTCTTCATAGTAACCTGTGAAGGCAGTATATTGTGTCGAAATTTCATATCTGTTCGTAGGCAGTCAAATGTCTGTTCAGCGACTTTAATAGAATATATGTTGTTTGGTATTAATGTCTTCCCAACAGTCCAAGGTCTTGGCATGACCTCGTACGAAAAAATTGAAATTTCTATTGATTCCACAAATTGTGTGCTTGATATATTGCGTACTTCTTCACAGTACAGCTTGTTTCCAAACAGTTAGCAGGATCCTTCGACGAACGGGCTCCCTGTTTGCTGTCCAGTTAAAAGATCTTATATTCTTCTTGGGATTATTGACGTACCTTTTGCTGTCCTAGTTTGCAGGAGTTCAGCCAGTTCTGGGCTAGGTTTTTTTTGCTGTCCAGTTAGCAGCAGGATCTTTGACCTCTTTCTACTGTTCCACTGTCCAGATCAATTAGCAGCTGGATCTTTTAGTAACATTCCATTTTGCTGTCCAGTTAGCAGGATCATTTCACAGCTCTGGCTACTGTTTTGCTGTCCAGATTAGCATCGATTGACCCTATAATCCGTAGGTCCATATAAACATTACCTCATTCCTACTGTTTGCTGTCCAGTTAGCAGGATCTTAATAAACCTCTGGTCTACTGTTTGCTGTCCAGTTAACAGGATTTTAACCTACCTAATTTCTACTGTTTGCTGTCCAGTTAGCAGGATCTTCGACCATTCTGGTCTACTGTTTGCTGTCCAGTTAGCATTTCTTCCACACTCTGGGCTACTGTTTGCTGTCCAGTTAGCAGGATCATTCGACTCTGGGCTACTGTTTGCTGTCCAGTTAGCCGGATCTTCGCCCGCTGGGCTACTGTTTGCTGTCCAGCTAGCAGGAGCTTCGACCTCTGGTCTAGTTAGGAGGATCTTCGACATCTGGGCTACTGTTTGCTGTCCAGTTAGCAGGATCTTCCACCTCTGTGCTGTTTGCTGTTTAGTTAGCAGAATCTTTGACCTCTGGGCTACTGTTTGCTGTCCAGTTAGCAGGATCTTCGACCTCTGGGCTACTGTTTGCTGTTCGTTTAGCAGGATCTTCGACCGCTGCGCTGCTGTTTGCTGTCCAGTTAGCAGAATCTTCGACCTCTGGTCTACTGTTTGCTGTTCGTTTAGCAGGATCTTCGACCGCTGCGCTGCTGTTTGCTGTCCAGTTAATAGGACCTTTGACCTCTGGGCTACTGTTTGCTGTCCAGTTAGCAGGACGTTTGACCTCTGGGCTACTGCTTGCTGTCCCGTTAGCAGGATTTTCGACCGCTGGGCTACTGTTTGCTGTCCAGTTAGCAGGATCTTCGACCTCTGGGCTACTGTTTGCTGTCCATTTAACCGGATCTTCGACCTCTGGTCTACTGTTTGCTGTCCAGTTAGCAGGATGTTCTACCTCTGGGCTACTCTTTGCTGTCCATTTAACTGGATCTTCGACCTCTAGTCTACTGATTGCTGTCCAGATAACAAGATCTTTCACATCTGGGCTACTGTTTGCTGTCCAGTTAGAAGGATCTTCGACCTCTGGGCTACTTTTTACTGTCCAGTTAGCAGGATCTTCGACCTCTGTGCTGTTTGCTGTCCAGTTAGCAGGATCTTCGACCAATGTTCTATTGTTTGCTATCAAATTAGCAGGATCTTCGACCTCTGGGTTGCTGTTTGCTGTCCAGTTAGCTGGATCTTCGACCTCTGGGCTACTGTTTGCTGTTCATTTAGCAGAATCTTTGACCTCTGGTCTACTGTTTGCTGTCCAGTTATCAGGATCTTCGACGTCTGGTCTACTGTTTGCTGTCCAGTTACCAGGATCTTCGACCTCTTCGCTACTGTTTGTTGTCCAGTTAGCAGGATCTTCGACCTCTGGGCTACTTTTTGCTGTGCAGTTAGCAGGATCTTCAACCTCTAGACTACTGTTTGCTGTCCAGTTAGCAGGATCTTCGACCTCTGGGCTACTGTTTGCTGTCCAGTTAGCAGGATCTTTGACCTCTGGGCTACTGTTTGCTGTCCAGTTAACAGGATCTTCGACCTCTGGGCTACTGTTTGCTGTCCAGTTAGCAGGATCTTCGACATCTGGGCTACTGTTTGCTGTCCAGTTAGCAGGACCTTTTACTTCTGGGCTACTATTTGCTGTCCAGTTAGCAGGATCATCGACATCTGGGCTACTGTTTGATGTCCAGTTAGAGGACCTTTGACCTCTGGGCTACGGTTTGCTGTCCAGTTAGCAGGATCTTCGACCTCTGGTCTACTGTTTGCTGTCCAGTTAACAGGAACTTCGACCTCTTCTCCACTGTTTGCTGTCCAGTTAGCAGACTTTTCTACCTCTGGGCTACTGTTTGCTGTCCAGGTAGCATAATCTTCGACCACTTGGCTATTGTTTGCTGTCCAGTTAGCAGGATCTTCGAGCTCTGGTCTACTGTTTGCTGTCCAATTAACTGGATCTTCGACCACTGGTCTACTGTTTGCTGTCCAGTTAGCAGGATCTTCGACCTCTGGGCTACTGTTTGCTGTCCAGTTAGCAGGATCTTCCACTTCTGGTCTACGGTTTGCTGTCAAGTTAGCAGGATCTTCGAGCTCTGGTCTACTGTTTGCTGTCCAATTAACTGGATCTTCGACCACTGGTCTACTGTTTGCTGTCCAGTTAGCAGGATCTTCGACCTCTGTTCTACTGTTTGCTGTCCAATTAGCAGGATATTCGACCTCTGGGCTACAGTTTCCTGTCCAGTTAGCAGGATCTTTGACCTCTGGGCTGCTGTTTGCTGTCCAGTTAGCAGGATCTTTGACCTCTGGTCTACTGTTTGCTGTCCAGTTAGCAGGATCTTCGACCTCTGGTCTACTGTTTGCTGTCCAGTTAGCAGGATCTTCGACCTCTGGGCTACTGTTTGCTGTCCAGTTAGCAGGATCTTCGACCTCTGGGCTACTGTTTCCTGTCCAGTTAGCAGGATCTTCGACCTCTGGGCTGCTGTTTGCTGTCCAGTTAGCAGGATCTTCGACTGCTGGGCTACTGTTTGCTGTCCATTTAGCAGGATCTTCCACCTCTGGGCTACTGTTTGCTGTCCAGTTAGCAGGATCTTCCACCTCTAGGCTTTTGTTTGCTGTTCAGTTAGCAGGATCTTCCACCTCTGGGCTGTTTGCTGTTCAGTTAGCAGAATTGTCGACCTCTGGGCTACTGTTTGCTGTTCAGCTGGCAGGAACTTCCACTTCTGGTCTACAGTTTGCTGTCCAGCTAGCAGGATCTTCGACCTCTGGGCTACCCTTTGCTGTCCAGTTAGCAGGATCTTCGACCTCTGGATTACTGTTTGCTGTCCAGTTAGCAGGATCATCTACCTCTAGGCTACTGTTTGCTGTCCAGTTAGCAGGATCTTCGACCTCTGGGTTACTGTTTGCTGTGCAGTTAGCTGGATCTTCCACCTCTGGGCTACAATTTGCTGTCCAGTTAGCAGGATCTTCGACCTCTGGGCTACTGTTTGCTGTCCAGTTAGTAGGATCTTCGACCTCTGGGCTACTGTTTGCTGTCCAGTTTGCAGGATCTTCGACCTCTGGGCTAATGTTTGCTGTCCAGTTAGCAGGATCTTCGACCTCTGGCTACTGTTTGCTGTCCAGTTTGCAGCATCTTAGACCACGGGGCTACTCTTTGCTGCCCCGTTAGAAGGATCTTCGACCTCTGATCTACTGTTTGCTGTCCAGTATGCAGGATCTTAGATCTGCGGGCTAATGTTTGCAGTCCAGTTAGCAGGATCTTCGACCTCTGGGCTACTGTTTGCTGTCCAGTTAGCAGGATCTTCGACCTCTGGGCTACTTTTTACTGTCCAGTTAGCAGGATCTTCGACCTCTGGGCTACTGTTTGCTGTCCAGTTAGCAGGATCTTCCACCTCTGGGCTACTGTTTTCTGGCCACTTCGCAGGATCGTCGACCTCTTGTCTACTGTTTGCTTACCAGTTGGCAGGATCTTCGACCTCTGGGCTACTAATTGCTGTCCAGTTAACAGGATCTTCCACCTCTTCGCTGCTGTTTGCTGTCCAGTTAGCAGGATCTTCGACCTGTGGGTTGCTGTTTGCTGTCCAGTTAGCAGGATCTTCCACTACTGGTCTACCGTTTACTGTCAACTTAGCAGGATCTTCGACCTCTGGGCTACTGTTTGCTGCCCAGTTAGCAGGTTCTTCCACCTCTGGGCTGTTTGCTGTCACTTTGCAGAATCTTCGACCTCTGGGCTACTGTTCGCTGTCCAGTTAGCAGGATCTTCGACCTCTGGTCTACTGTTTGCTGTCCAGTTAGCAGGATCTTCGACCTCTGAGCTACTGTTTGCTGTCCAGTTAGCAGGATCTTCGACCTCTGGTCTACTGTTTGCTGTCCAGTTAGCAGGATCTTCGACCTCTGGGCTACTGTTTGCTGTCCAGTTAGCAGGATCTTCGACCGCTGGGCTACTGTTTGCTGTCCAGTTAGCAGGATCTTCGACCTCTGGTCTACTGTTTGCTGTCCAGTTAGCAGGACCTTTGACCTCTGGGCTACTGTTTGCTGTTCAGTTAGCAAAATCTTGGACCTCTGGGCTGCTGTTTGCTGTCCAGTTAGCAGGATCTTCGACCTCTATTCTACTGTTTGCTGTCCAGTTAGCAGGATCTTCGACCTCTGGGCTATTGTTTGCTGTCCAGTTAGCAGGATCTTCGACCTCTGGTCTACTGTTTGCTGTCCAGTTAACAGGATCTTCGACCTCTGGTCTACTGTTTGCTGTCCAGTTAGCAGGATCTTCGACCTCTGGGCTACTGTTTGCTGTCCAGTTAACAGGATCTTCGACCTCTGGTCTACTGTTTTCTGTCCAGTTAGCAGGATCTTCCACTTCTTGGCTACTGTTTGCTGTCCAGTTAGCAGGATCTTTGACCTCTGGGCTACTGTTTGCTATCCAGATAGCAGGATCTTAGACGTATGGTCTACTGTTTGTTGTCCAGTTAACAGGATCTTCGACCTCTGGTCTACTGTTTGCTTTCCAGTTAACAGGATCTTCGACATCTGGTCTACTGTTTGCTGTCCAGTTAGCAGGATCTTCTACCTCTGGGCTACTGTTTGCTGTACAGTTAGCACTTAGCAGAATCTTCGTCCTCTTGGCTACTGTTTGCTGTCCAGTTAGCAGGATCTATGCCTTCTGTGCTACTGTTTGCTCTCCAGTTAGCAGGATCTTCCGCTGTTCTACTGTTTGCTGTCCACTTAGCAGGATCTTCGACCTCTCTGGCTACTGTTTGCTGTCCAGTTAGCAGGATCTTCGACCTCTGGGCTACGGTTGGCTGTCCAGTTAGCAGGATCTTCGACCTCTGGGCTACTGTTTGCAGTCCAGTCAGCAGGATCTTCGACATCTGGGCTTATGTTTGCTGTCCAGTTAGCAAGATCTTTGACCACTGAGCTACTGTTTGCTGTCCAGTTAGCAGGATCTTCGACCTCTGGGCTATTGTTTGCTGTCCAGTTAGCAGGATCTTTGAGCTCTGGGCTACTGTTTGCTTTTCAGTTAGCAGAATCTTCGACCGCTGGGCTACTGTTTGCTGTCCAGTTAGCAGGATCTTCCACCTCTGGGCTACTGTTTGCTGTCTATTTAGTAGGATCTTCCACCTCTGGGCTGCTTGGTGTTCAATAAGCAGAATTTTCGACCTCTGAGCTACATTTTGCTGTCCAGTTAGCAGGATCTTTGACCTCTGAGCTACTGTTTGCTGTACAGTAAGAAGGATCTTCGACCTCTGGTCTACTGTTTGCTGTCCAGTTAACAGGATCTTCGAACTCTGGTCTACTGTTTGCTGTCCAGTTAGCAGGATCTTCCACCTCTGGGCTACTGTTTGCTGTCCAGTTAGCAGGATCTTCCACCTCTGGGCTACTGTTTGCTGTCCAGTTAGCAGGATCTTCCACCTCTGGGCTACTGTTTGCTGTCCAGTTAGCAGGATCTTCCACCTCTGGGCTACTGTTTGCTGTCCAGTTAGCAGGACCTTTGACTTCTGGGCTACTGTTTGATGTCCAGTTAACAGAATCGTCGACCTCTGTTCTACTGTTTGCTGTCCAGTTAGCAGGATCTTCGACCTTTTGTCTGCTGTTTGCTGTCCAGTTAACAGGATCTTCGACCTTTGATCTACTGTTTGCTGTCCAGTTAGCAGGATCTTCCACCTCTGGGCTACTGTTTGCTGTCCAGTTAAAAGGATCTTCGACCTCTGGTTTAATGTTTGCTGTCCAGTGAGCAGTATCTTCCACCTCTGCGCTACTGTTTGCTGTCCAGTTAGCAGGATCTTCCACTTCTGGGCTACTGTTTTAAGTCCAGTTAGCAGGACCTATGACCTTTGTGCTACTGTTTGCAGTCCAGTTAGCAGGATCTTCGACATCTGGTCTACTGTTTGCTGTCCAGTTAACAGGATCTTCGACCTCTGGTCTACTGTTTGCTGTCCAGTTAGCAGGATCTTCCACCTCTGGGCTACTGTTTGCTGTCCAGTTAGCAGGATCTTTGACCTCTGGGCTACTGTTTGCTGTCCAGTTAGCAGGATCTTCGACCTCTAGGCTACTGTTTGCTGTCCAGTTAAAAGGATCTTCGACCTCTGGTCTACTGTTTGCTGTCCAGTTAGCAGGATCTTCCACCTCTGTGCAAATGTGTGCTGTCCAGTTAGCAGGATCTTCTGACTGTTTCTGGCTACTGTTGCTGTCCAATTAGCAGGATCTTCGACCTCTGGGCTACTGTTTGCTGTCCAGTTAACCGGATCTTCGACCTCTTCTCTACTGTTTGCTGTTCAGTTAGCAGAATCTTGGACCTCTGGGCTACTGTTTGCTGTCCAGTTAGCAGGATCTTCGACCTCTGTTCTACTGTTTGCTGTCCAATTAGCAGGATCTTCGACCTCTGGGCTACTATTTAATATCCAGTTAGCAGGATCGTCCATTTCTGGTCTACAATTTGCTGTCCAGTTAGCAGGATCTTCCACCCCTGGGCTGTTTGCTGTCCAGTTAGTAGGATCTTTGACCTCTGGGCTATTGTTTGCTGTCCAGGTAGCATGATCTTCAACCTCTGGGCTACTGTTTGCTGTCCAGGTCGCAGGACCTTTGACCTCTTAGCTACCTTTTGCTGTCCAATTAGCAGGCGCTTCGACCACGGGTTTACTTTTTGCTGTCCAGTTACAGGATCTTCTACCTCTGGGCTACTGTTTGCTGTCCAGTTAGCAGGATCTTTTACCTCTGGGTTACTGTTTGCTGTCCAGTTAGCAGGATCTTCGACCTCTGGGCTACTGTTTGCTGTTCAGTTAGCAGGATCTTCCACCGCTGGGCTACTGTTTGCTGTCCAGTTATCAAGTTCTTCGACCTCTGGTCTACTGTTTGCTGTCAAGTTATCAAGATCTTCGACCTCTGGACTACTGTTTGCAGTTCAGTTAGCAGGATCTTCACCTCTGGGCTACTGTTTGCTGTCCAGTTAGCAGGATCTTCCACTTCTGGGCTACTGTTTGCTGTCCAGTTAGCAGGATCTTCGACCGCTGGGCTGCTGTTTGCTGTCCAGTTAGCAGGATCTTCGACCTCTGGTCTACTGTTTGCTGTCCAGTTAGCAGGATCTTCGACCACTGGTCTACTGTTTGCTGTCCAGTTAGCAGGATCTTCCACTTCTGGGCTACTGTTTGCTGTCCAGTTAACAAGATCTTTGACCTCTGGGCTACTGTTTGCTGTCCAGTTAGCAGGATCTTTGACCTCTGGTCTACTGTTTGCTGTCCAGTTAACAGGATCTTCGACCTCTGGTCTACTGTTTGCTGTCCAGTTAACAGGATCTTCGACCTCTTCTCTACTGTTTGCTGTCCAGTTAGCAGGATCTTTCACCTCTGGGCTACTGTTTGCTGTCCAGTTAGCAGGATCTTCGACCTCTGGGCTACTGTTTGCTGTCCAGTTAGCAGGATCTTCGACCTCTGGGCTATGGTTTGCTGTCCAGTTAACAGGATCTTCGACCTCTGGTCTACTGTTTGCTGTCCAGTTAGCAGGACCTTTGACCTCTGGGCTACTGTTTGCTGTCCAGTTAGCAGGATCTTCGACCTCTGGTCTACTGTTTGCTGTCCAGTTAGCAAGATCTTCGACCTCTGGGCTACTGTTTGCTGTCCAGTTAGCAGGATCTTCGACCTCTGGTCTACTGTTTGCTGTCCATTTAACAGGATCTTCGACCTCTGGTCTACTGTTTGCTGTCCAGTTAGCAGGATCTTCCACCTCTGGGCTACTTTTTGCTGCCCAGTTAGCAGGATCTTCGACCTCTGGGCTACTGTTTGCTGTCCAGTTAGCAGAATTTTCGACAACTTCTCTACTGTGTGCTGTCGAGTTAACAGAATTTGCAACCTCTGGGCTACTGTTTGCTGTCCAGTTAACAGGATCTTCGACCTCTGGTCTACTGTTTGCTGTCCAGTTAGCAGGACCTTTGACATATGGTCTACTGTTTGCTGTCCAGTTAGCAGGATCTTTGACTTCTGGGCTAATGTTTGCTATCCAGTTTGCAGGATCTTCGACTTATGGTCTACTGTTCGCTATCCAGTTAACAGGATCTTCGACCTCTGGGCTACTGTTTGCTGTCCAGTAAACAGGATCTTTGACCTCTGTGCTACTGTTTGCTGTTCAGTTAGCAGGATTTTCGACCGCTGGGCTACTGTTTGCTGTCCAGTTAGCAGGATCTTCCACATCTGGGCTACTGTTTGCTGTCCAGTTAGCAGGATCTTCCACCTCTGGGCTGTTTGCTGTCCAGTTAGCTGGATCTTCCACCTCTGGGCTACTGTTTGCTGTCCAGTTAGCAGGATCGTCCACTTCTGGGCTACTGTTTGCTGTCCAGTTAGCAGGATCTTTGACCTCTGGGCTACTGTTTGCTGTCCAGTTAGCAGGATCTTCGACCTGTGGTCTGCTGTTTGCTGTCCAGTTAACAGGATCTTCGACCTCTGGTCTACTGTTTGCTGTCCAGTTAGCAGGACCTTTGACCTCTGGGCTACTGTTTGCTGTCCAGTTAGTAGAAAGTATGACCTCTTGGTTTGTACTGTTTTGCTGTTCACATTTGAGTGGATTCTTTGACCTCGTGCTACATGTTTGCTGGCTAGTTTTTAGCAGGATCCTTCGCTGTTCAGTTATCAGGATCTTCCACCTCTGGGCTTTTGTTTGCTGTACAGTTTGCTGGATCGTCCACATCTGGGCTGTTTGCTGTTCTTTTAGCAGGATCTTCGACCTCTTGGTTACTGTTTGCTGTCTAGTTAGCAGAAACTTCGACCTGTGGGCTACTGTTTGCTGTTCAGTTAGCAGGATCTTAGGGCTCTGCCCTACTG
>JAMPIV010001428.1:0-53411 GCA_024509875.1 Oreohelix idahoensis
CATAGGGTCCCTGCCATCCAATCTGCAATTTATTATTGCTGCTCGGCAACAGTAATAACACCTTTTCACCCACCTCCAGTTCCCTATCCTTTGCTTTTTTGTTGTAGTACGCAGCATGCTTCCTCCTGGCCTGTCTTAAGTTATCATTGGCCAGTTTCCAACCTGCTTTCATTCGAGATGTCAACTCGTTGACGTACTGGTATGAGGAAGTCACTGTTTCCTCTGCCTTTTCATCAGTCCACGTCCGCAGCAATGCTTCCAGTGGATCTTTTATTGGTCTTCCAAACAACAATGTAGCTGGAGCCAATCCAGTTGAATTGTGGGGTACTTCCCTATATGCAAATAGTGCAGCGGGTAAGTATGTATCCCCATTATCAGGTTTTTCACTCGCCAGCTTTCTAAGGATTGAAATTAGCGTACCATTGAACCGCTCTACTTGACCGTTCCCTTGGGCATGGTAGGGACTACAGTAATAGTGCCTGGCTTGAAATATCCTGAATACTTCTTGTGTTAGCTTTCCCTTAAACTGAGACCCATTATCAGTCAATATCTGATGCGGGAAACCTAAACGGGTAAATATTGTCAACAGAGCATCTGCCACGTGCTTTGAATCTATAGCTGACATGGCCACTGCTTCTCCCCACATAGAGCAAGTATCAACCAAGGTTAAGATATATGCATTTCTCTTCTTGGTCCTAGTGAGGGGTCCAACAATATCTACTGCAACACGTTCAAAAGGGGTTCCCATAATAGGCATTTCTCCCAGTGTTGCTGGTGCAGTCCTATGCTTAGGAGCTACTCTTTGGCATTCTGGACAGGATCTTACATATCTTTTTATGTCCTCTGTAATTCCTGGCCAAAAGTAGTGACAGGCTATCCTTTGTCCAGTGGCCCCTATTCCCATATGTCCACTGAAGGGTATAGCATGTCCTAGCGTCATAACCTTCTCCCTGTAAGATTTTGGCACTACAAGCTGTCCATGCCCTTTAGGTCCTGTTCCAGCTTTTCTGTATAGTAGGCCATTCTTCATATACAAGTCTCCTTTCTCTGGTGGGTTATGTGCTTTAGGCAATTTTCCAAAACAAGGCTTCAATGTGCTATCTGCTGCTTGAGTCTTTTTCATCTCTTCTGGATGAGTATTGATAGGATTCTCCTCCATTTTCATGGAGCTTTCCCTGGTCTGGACTGTTGCCATAACTACAGGTTTTATAGGTTCTCCAAGGAAAACATACCTACACCCCAAAATCAAAGGGTAAATAGGGTCGCCCATCACTGCTGCTTTGATTTCTCCTTCCACATACCGAGATCTTATGTTGATTCGGGCTATGGGTAATGTCACGGTTCTTGCTCCCTTGATAGGTTCTCTGATTTCCACTGTTTCTGTGGTTATCTGGTCAGGACTCACTAGAGAAGAGCACACAACTGAATTAAAGTCCAAGCCTGTGTCATATAAACACAGTACTTGAGTGCCATTCACGGTCACTTCCTCACAGACAGGGGGATGATGGAAGTCCTTCTGACTTACTGCCAGTTCCTTCCTTCCCGGCTTTCCTGTTGTAAGACATGCAGCATGATGAGGAGGATTCTTCCTTCTGCAGTCCGCAGTATTGTGGTTACTCATTAAACAAGTTTTACACCACTTTCCTTCCTTCCGGTAAGGTATCTTATCCGATCCTAGAGGGTTTTTGTCCTTATGTCAAATCATTGTTTGTTCCTTGTGGTATGGTCCTTTTGTTCATATTTGGTATAGTTTTGTGATGATTTAAAGTTTTCACCCTGCTTCTTCTTTTTTCCTAATAATTCTGCCTGAGCTGCTTGATATCTCTCAGCAACAGTTACAATATCTTCCAATCTCTCTGCTCCTTGTTCCATGATAAACGTCCTCATTTCTTGAGGCATGGACTCTTTCACTTGCTCCATCATTATCATTTCTTTCAGATCCTGACACTTTCCTAAACTACTCCATTTTTCCAAATAGGTTTCCAATCTAGCAGAGAATTGATGATAGTTTTCTCCTGGAAGAAGTTTAGCTGTTCGGAATTTCTTTCTATATGATTCTGAGTTCTTTTCATATCTCACAAGCAGTGCCTGTTTCAGGATTTCATAATCTTCCTGGTCATCTCTTGAGAGCTTCAAATATACATCGTAGGCAACACCTCTCAATCTCTGAGATAGTTTAAGACTCCACATTTCTTTCACTAAGCCATAGGTAGTGGCAAGTCTTTCGTATCTATCCAGGTACGACTCAATGGCGTCTTCTTTCTCAACAAATGGGTCCAGATGAAAATTCATGGCCCCACTTGAGGTGCTCTGGCTGGAGCTACTCTCAGATTGAGTTGAGCTACCACTATTATTGCCAGTAGTTGCCTGAATTTCAAGCTCTTTTAATCTCAACTGATGGTCTCTCTCTGCTTGTAATTTCCTTTCCTCAGCTTCAATTTTCTTTGCCTCATTTTCAGCCTCCCATTTCTTGGCTTCAATGTCTAATCTTTTAGTTTCTCTTTCAGCTTCTGCTTGCAACCGCCTTTCTTCAGCCTCAAATTTCTTTGCTTCTCTATCAGCCTCTAATTTCAACTTTCTTTCGTCCCTATCCATGTGTTTGTCCACTTCTGTTGTGACATACTGAGTGAGGGCATCACCTGTCATATTTAATTCCTTACCCATCTGCATGATCTCAGTCCTGAACTTCACTAGATCAGCCATGGCGTTACTTAGATAGGGTATGTATATTTACTATAACCAAATTATTGTAATAAAACTTAATTAATTTAAATGACCAAAAAATTTCCGTGCAACCTTGTGATCATCAACTATTTACAGAGTACTAAATGGTACTCCTCCTAAGAAAACAATTAAAAAAAAAAAAAATCCAATTATGATTTTCTCAAAAAAAATTTCCTTATGTTATCTATGGGTGGCACAAGATAAAATGTAGATAGATGAATAGACTAAGTATGGCTCAAGATATACAGAAACATCCCAGGAACGAGCCCCCAGTGTGGCGTGAGGTTTTATTTGACTCTAGGGTCAGTATAGTACTGACAATTACAGAAATAGAATTTCTGCAGAAAATGGTGAAGTCCCAGTGTCTGAGAGAACTACTGGTATCACAAATTAGTTACGGCTGTGAATGTTCTGATCTCGAAAAATTAGTAGAGAGGAGACCGACATAACTTGCCACCTCCGCTGTGTAACTAACTAACTGTGATATTAAGACAAGGAAACAGATTTTACTTAACAATGATAAAATTGACAAGTCTTCAAATACAATTTCCTTATTATTTATTTAGTATATACACTATCTACTCTTGTGCTGAAGGGTGAATGTTGAAAAATGGAACGTAATGAATTTGTAAGTTTACATATGATTTACAAATATTTATATTTATATAGATATGCAAATATATTACAACAAGTTTTCCAATTATAGGAACAACAATTATATCAGCTGTGCTGTTATTCAATTATAGTACATGTATCAGCTGTGCTGTTAATTACGTATAATTTATCAGCTATAATCTTATTATTGTCTCTTGCTACGCTAATTCACTTTCTCGTCACTGACACTAGCTTTTGCTCACAATGCTGACAGAAATGGTACTAATGTGTACTCATCTCTTAAAAGGTCTGTCCTTCTTGGTTTGGTTGACACAAAACACCCGCTGATGGTCGTTTCGTTAGCCCACCCAAGACTGAGGGGGACCAAAGAGGTTGATCCTGTGCAATCACTGTGCTCCTGTGACGTTCCAGGCAGCTGGATTGACATGACATACGACCTCAGGTTTGATGACACGAATAAAACCTGTAACAAGGAAAAATAGGGGCTAATTTCTGTCCTCAAGCCCACCTATTTCTATTGTATAGGATATGAGCGTGTCTCAGTGTCTGCATGTAGGATGAATGACAACATGGCTCAGTATGATTTAGCAATAGCGAGACAAGACAGGTGTCTACTTGCAAAACATTCTTTCTGATAAACTAATACATGGATACATTCAATTCAATGCATGAATACATTCAATAATATAAATTCAATACATGAATACATTCAATACATGAATACATCCAATAATATGTACACCTAGGTGTGATACAACCATTTCCCCTATAATATACCAGGCCCTCTCTGACAAGTGCTATACTAGCTAGTAACATATATCCTAACAAAATTGTTATGTTCTTATGATATGAGTATATGAGACGAGGACTGTTTGGTGATAAATCAGGTGGGAGTTATAGGGGACAATAGATTGATGTTAGATGAGACAATAGATTGAGTCCTAACAAGGACTGTTTTGGTTATATTGCAGTTGGTTTTATCTGAGATAATAGACTGAAGTTATAGAAGACAATAGATTGAGTTATAGGAGACAATAGATTGAGTCCTAACAAGGACTGTTTTGGTTATATTGCAGTTGGTCTGAGAAAATAGATTGAAGTTATAGGAGACAATAAGTTGAGTCCTAACAAGGACTGTTTTGGTTATATTGCAGTTGGTCTGAGAAAATAGATTGAAGTTATAGGAGACAATAGGTTGAGTCCTAACAAGGACTGTTTTGGTTATATTTCAGTTTGGAGTTATCTGAGACAATAGACTGAAGTTATAGGAGACAATAGATTGATGTATGAATCCTATTAGTCTTCGTCTATTCAATCATATTAGGAAATACAATCATTATACCTAATACCCTTAAGATACAATCAGTAACCTGATACGTTCATATTGAAACAATTTATATAAAATATATACAGGTGTAGGTAGTATAATGACACACAACAAATACCAACATTATATACCTGCTGAAGGCCTATTTTCCTAAAGGTTATCGTAAATATATTTACCCTCTAAGATTCAAACAGGCCAGTTTTTGACTCGACTTAGCGAAGCAGGCTGCAGGTCGATGCCCTCAGGTAAGCTATAAATCAAAGCTGACAGCTCCTCTCTTCAGTCGGTCGTCTCTGGCTTCGTGGTCGGGGTTGCGTGTTTAGCATAAAATCTCGCCCGATTATATAGGCAGGTAAAATAACTTCCACTGGTAAAGGAAAGCGTTTGGTTGGTTCCTGGCGGAGCAAGCTGATTGGTTTCCTGCAGTTTCGTCTTTTGCTCGTACAGCCTAATTTTATTCAGTTTTCTTCCGCCATCTTGCGTGAACAAGATGGCCACGACCCACATCCGAAAAAAACAGGGCTTAAGTTTTTCCTGGCGTAACTTCAGGTAATTTATTCCGGCTCAGCAACTGTACGTTGATTGGCTGGGGCAAATTTGTATCCCGACATAATGATTTAACAAAGTAGTGGGGTTACACACATTCGTTTCACGACAGAGATAGACCCCATCTTCTCAGCCAGGAGTCTCAGAGTTGGTGATCCTGACTACTATTCAAAGAACTGAAGCAGCAACATTCTTAAGATAAGTCCTTTAGAAAGGCAATGGCGATTCATCCAACCTCATTCACCCAATAAAACTTAACCACTGTGGGATGATGACAGTAGTAGACCTTGCAGTGTAGGACTGGTAGCAGTTTAAAAACTAAGAACAAGAACAGTATGTGTATTCATTCCAGTGACCATTTAAAAGAAATGGAACAGAGTTTCCAACTTATTTATTTCATTTTGTAAATAATCTTTCTTGAGTTTGATAATTCCTGACCCAAAAGATTGAGGTTCAGGAAAATTAAATTGTACAGAAACCTTCATACAGCCTTGCTTAATTAAATTTTATTAAGTTGAAGTTCTGTTTGAAATTAATCATTAAATAAAGTAAATACATTTCCCCTAGACCCGTAGCTAAATCATTTGGGATCAGTAGAGGTAGAGGTTAGGGACTCAGAGATCATCATCATCTACTCTGAGAACTTACATAGCTTGACCCCATCTTGATTGTCTATACACCCTTGCTCTTTTCAGAGAAGTTGGTATTACTTATAAGACCAATCTCTTATCTGGCACTATCCTGGTATCCTCTGATACACCTATTTGTCCAGGATAGCCTATACATTTAGTAACATCAAAACCTCTTATGACAACAGCTACAAATAATAATGACGTCCTGAAGGGAAAAAATACTGGGAGAGGAGAGCTAGACACACGCATTTAAAGGATAAAGAAGGGTTGGGAAGAAATTGAACCGTTGGCGTAAGATAGGCAAGGCCTAATTGAAGACGCATTCTCCACGTAGAGCTGAAAGACACAGAGGAAGAATAATGCTTGCTGAGAATATTCTGGAACATAGATAAATCTAAACTACGGCTTAGGCGTAAGAAACCCATAGATGGAATCAGATGATAGTTACTTAGCAGACCTTGCTCTGGGATCTGCCAGGTAAGAGAAATAGAAAGAGAATCAAAAGAACATTGAGAAAAAAATCTGAGACAGATTTTACATATACGAGTATAAAGCTGTAGTTGAAAAACCTTAAGCTGATGTTGCAGATGTGAAGGATTAGCGCGAACTTCTTGAAGGCCTGTGATTCATAGTGAGTTGAAGTGTACATATGATGATGATGGTGATGATGATGATGACGATGGTGTTGGTTGCTGCTTGAGAAATATTCTACTTTTAAATAAGCTTAATTCGTGACTTTTTTGTTGTTGTCTTTTTCTTTCTTTCTTTCTTTCTTGTCGTTATTGTTGTAATGTGCACACACTCCCCACTATAAGTGCGTGGTTACAGAAAGTGCCACTTTCTTTCTGATTGTTCACTCCTTATCTAGAATCAGGGCCGGATTGGGGCTAACTGATGCAATGGTGCTCCCCTCGACCTTCCATTGCTCAACTGACAAGACATTTAGACTCAATAAGAGCTGAAGGTCAAATAAGAGATTGAAAAATTCAGTATTCGTCCAGGCCAGACCCCACAACTATCTAAATAAAAACTTTTTTTTTTTAAATTTTATTTAACACCAACTAGAGTGAGCAATACAAGCAAATTATTTACTTATAGCTAGGGAAACACGGCAGATAAGGGCAATTACAAAAAATTCGACTAAATTCGAATGTGGCAGTGAAAGAGTTAAGAGTTAAAGGCATGGTAGCTATGGGAAAAACTCTGTGGTGCCTCCCTACCCTTAGTGCCCTAAGCACGTACTTATTTTGCTTAATGGTTAATCCAGCCCTGCCTAGAATGAGACCATAATAGTAGCAGGCCTTCTTGCAAGACACCTGTACTGAGTTCATGCAGTCTTGCAGTGGTGGTGTCTGTTAATAGTTGGTTTTACTCCATGATGTGGCGAGCCTCGTGCACAATCTTACTTTAAGATCTTCTTAGACTTGCCGAAAGGATCATTGCTTTCATTATTAGTGTACTCAGAAATCACCTGAAAAGCACACGGGACACTCTCACGAATACAAAACTTATATTCAGTTAAGCGTCCTATTGGCAGAGTGGTTAGAACTCTGGTCTCTCGCTGCAATAGTGCCCGGGTTCGAAACATGGCGGCGTCCCGCTCCAGTCTACCTAGCTGTAAATGGGTAACTTACTCTGCTTTTGAGTTAGCGAAGGAAACGGCAGCGATGAAGGGAACTGGTGACCCCATTTTTCGATGCTGGACATAGTATAGTGAAATCTCTTACACTTCACTCCCCAACGGCAGTATCTGCTATGGTACTACCTTTTATATTCACTTATCTACTACTCAGATATTCACTTATCTACTACTCAGATATTCACTTATCTACTACTCAGATATTCACTTATCTACTACTCAGATATTCACTTATCTACTACTCAGATATTCACTTATCTACTACTCAGATATTCACTTATCTACTACTCAGATATTCACTTATCTACTACTCAGATATTCACTTATCTACTACTCAGATATTCACTTATCTACTACTCAGATATTCACTTATCTACTACTCAGATATTCACTTATCTACTACTCAGATATTCACTTATCTACTGCTCAGCTTTATAATGTGCAACTTTAACACAGTTATATTCTTAACGGGTCGAAGATTTGAAGAAATAAAGATTACCTATATCGCGAGTTTCAGATCTTTCTCAGTCAGAAAAATGGGAATAAATAGTTCAGATAAAAGACATATCCAACGAATTATAATGAGAAAAAAAACCAAACATGGACGAAATTCCTCACACCAGCAGGAAACACAAGTGAAGATTTGGACCCCAACGCCGAGAGCAAACGCATATTGTGAGACAAGCATTCGACATGAATTAGGAAGACAAACTGCAAGGATAAAAATCGATGAAAGAATGGCTGCGAAGGTTGGACTTGATTTCAGATTCATCAGAATGAACTGCAGAATAAACAACTTGGCTATGACTGGACATGCTGAATAGATACAATCATTAAAATACATTCGACATGGAGCTAAGATTTGTTAAGTAAATTATAAACGTTGCCAGAATTACACTGAATGTCACAGTTTTCTTTCTTGGAAATTATTGTACCCATTATTGTTGCAGACACATGATTTAGTTTGTTCACAGAGTTTTGCGAAAACACTAGAGCTGTTGTAAGTATAAAGTCTGTGTTATATGCACAGTATGTCAAGGTTAGTTGCATTATAAATGTAATACTAGTTAAGAGCTCTGAACGTGATTTACTACAATGATAACTTGGAGTGTAATATCCTGCAGTCCAGGAGAATTTGCTGAATATATTCCCCTACGGTTGAGGAATAATTATTGAATGCAATCTTCTACATTTGAGGAGTTTTTAGTCTTTCCGTAATGTAACCTACTATAGTCGAAGATTTTTTGCTAAATAAAATTTCTTACGATCGAGGAGAGTTTACTACCATCTCCTACAGTTGAGTAGTCTTGGTTGAAAACAAGCGTCTACAGTTGAGGAGGCGTTATTAAATGCATATAGTCGAAATGTTTTTACTGAATACAATCCCCTAAAGTGGATGAGAAATTACTGAATACAATTTCGTATAGTCATGGAATCTTTACTGAATACAACATCCTATCGTGGTGGAGAATTTACTGAATACAATCTTCTATCATGAAGGAAAATTTACAATCTTCTATCTTGGAGGAGAATTTACTGAATACAATCTTCTATCGTGGAGGAGAATTTACTGAATACAATATTCTATCGTGGAGGAGAATTTACTGAATACAATCTTCTATCGTGGAGGAGAATTTACTGAATACAATCTTCTATGTGGAGGAGAATTTACTGAGTACAATCTTCTATCGTGGAGGAGAATTTACTGAATACAATCTTCTATCGTGGAGGAGAATTTACAGAATACAATCTTCTTTCGTGGAGGAGAATTTACTGAATACAATCTTCTATAGTGGAGGAGAACTTATTGAATACAATCTCCTATCAAGGACGAGACTTTACTGAATACAATCTTCTATCGTGGAGGAGATTTTACTTAATACAATCTTCTTCCATGGAGAAGAACTTATTGAATACGGTTACATCGGATTTCCCATCCGATGAACGAAGCTTATTACCACAACTGACGCAGATTTCTATCGTGCTTTCTTGTTCCATTTTGTTACCAGTTTTATTCTTGTATTCTCAGCTAACGTCTAAGTGTGCCGGTTTCTGACCACTGTCTTGTTTGTATTATTAATTTTAGAAATACTTCAAAATGGTAGAGCTTCTAATGCCGTGCTGACAAACACGAATAGTGGGGTAACGGTCTGGACTTCCAATAATATCAACTGATAAGTCCGTGGGGTTCAGAGTCCGAACAAATACAATTTAATAGCACATCACATCCAAGTAAATACAGTTCATCAGAATTCAGTTAATACATCATAATTCGTCACTTGAATCATATTCCTTAAGTTGTGTTACGGTCAAGCTATTTACTCTTGATTCCTAGATTGGCAATCCGGTATTGAACAACTCAACTTACGCGACTAAGGTGACCTTCTTGGATACTTTCAATAAACGTTGCTCCCTAATATATATTCTCCACTTCAAAACATAATCCCTCTCATCACTGAGGTATAATATTGTATCCACAAAGTATAGGCTGACCCAAACACCTATTCATCAAGAAAATCCTTGATATAAATATCCTTCTACTGGGAGACTTCAAACTTCCGTCCGTCTAGGACCAAGTACAACAGAATATGGGTACAATTACAATGTCGTCACGTGCTACCTTATCAACGTGACACGTCACATTAAAACTAAGCAAATTATACTCCTCGCTTTCAACACCGTGAAGCGCAAAAACTATAATATATCTCTATTGTATTTCAACAACTAAAATGTGCAACTTTTATCCGAGCTCACTACCTAGTTGCTACAAATCATATATCCTCTCGTAACATTCCCCTGGCCGACGGGGGTAAAAAAAATAATCTAATCTATAGATTTTTTTTTTCTTATGGGTATGTGAAAAAAATGTTAAAGATTATTGATCTACGAATCACGTAATATCGTCGAAGATCGTAGTCAAATTTAAGTCCATGTCAACAACTATCTTAAAAAAATACATGTTAAGTCAACAGAAAGAAATGTCAACTATCAAACTGTGACTAATCTATAAATACTTATGTCTGTGAATAAAATTCTATCTTAATTAATACGAGTATGAAATAGTAATTAAAATTATACTATAGATTAATGAGTCATAATATTAACTAAATGTAGACTGTGCAGTATGTTATAGAATATAATTTAACCTAAGTAAACGAAAGTAGGAATTATTAGCTAAGGAATGAAAAGAAAAATTGTAAGGAAAGTAAGAGAAAAGTTAATAATGTATGAAAAGAAAGTAATAGTAAGTTAATAGATTAGAATATAATAGATGTACGTAAGGAAAACATTATAGAAGTAACCTATAACTAACTTAATCTATGAATTAATAATATAGAATTACGATATATATATATATATATAAATATTATGTTAAAGTAAGTTCATACATGCATATAAAATGAAACAATTAATTAGCTAGCATAATTATACTATCTACTTGTGTGCTGCTGTATGTATATTAATTGTTTTATCATTATATTATTTAATCATAATAATATTAAGTAATGTCATTTTTAAGGATATGTTGTCCTTATTTCGTAATGTTCCACGAATATCACTTTATGTAGTCACAATGAATTATCCTTCCGACGAAAGTATGTGAAAATATATCTGTAAATCACTTTGTTCATATTCTCACTTTGCATTTTGAATGTATCATATTTGAGTTAGCCTGAGTTACGAACGGACACTAACCAAAGTCCGTGCACATTTTAACAACGTTGTATATGTCAAGTGATTATTCGAATCAGATTGTTACAACTTTGAATGTGTGTAGAATTTTTCTTTGTCAATTTGTTTGACCTGGGATTTTGTAAGTTTGTAAACTCTTGAAGAAAGATCAACAAGTGTCAGTTCCAAAACCAAGTTTTGGTTCTATGAGTTATTTATGTTCCCTTCTTATATGGCAAAGGATTGCGCGATAGTATATCAGCAACTACATTCTCATGTCCTGGAATTGCTTCAATGGTGAAATTAAATGGCTGTAGCAAGATCGAAAAACGGGCCAGTTTGGCGTTCTTATGATTGGCTTTTCTAAGTGATGCTACTGCATGCAGATCAGTCTGGATCACAAAAGGAGCGCCTGTGACGTACGTCTAGTTTGACAAGTGAATTTTCCCTGATTTGATGGATGATTAAAGGGACTTTAGCTTTTCATAACAGTAGAACCCCTGAACATCAGTATTGTTGTAACTTTTCATCAACGAAAAGTAGCGGCTATGATCAAAGCAGTCAAAGACGATCCCCAGAACAGAGAAGCAGAAATTTAGCATCTCCGTGCGAACACTGAACCGTTCGCAAGACGGACACGAGCGGTCAGAAGAAAGCTTCTTGCAGACTTCGCACCTCTGTGCAACCGGCAGACTTGCTCGAAAGACTATGGAACGGGAGAGACGGAGCGCTCAGCGTAGCGGATACGATCTGAGGAATCAGGAAACTCACCGCGAACGAGGCTAGTCTCGCAGAAATTTCTCATCCTTGTGCGAGCAGCTTGAGACGAACGAAGATCGGAAGCCAGTCGGGCCATCGCAGTTAGCATGGCGGCTAAATAACTTCGACTTCCCCTGGGATCTGAAGAGCCGCGAAATTTTCACACGACCCATTTAACTTACATTCCTTTTATATATACAGAATCTGAAAAGGGCAACTTTATCATTCGTCCTGACAGAATTCTACGATTCACTAGCATATAGTTAAATTCCTGCTAGATTTCATCTAAATTGTTGGCTATTGGAGTGAATACTTTTTCTGTGCAGACGGTAATTTATACTTTAGCTTCGAGGGACCAGTGGTCTAGTTATTTCATTTTTATTTCACTGGATTGTGGTGTAAATTTAAACTTATTAAATAAAACCATTTTCAAAGTTCTAGTGCAAACTAAATGTTACATCTATAAGTTTATTTCCTAATACAATAGCCGCGTAAATTAACTGTGCAGCCGATTAAGGGAATTATAACTTTAATACAGTTTAGTTCTGTATAAATAGATGTGCTTTTAACTATTAACCTCACGGAGAGTTTTTTCTTGATTTATTAATTAAAGACGCGAATGCAGAAAATAGTCTAACTGTAAATGTATCGCGCGTTAGATCTTAATATGATTTTATTGCATTTCATGTTTTATCTTCTATACAGAATTGATCTTTCGACCTTGCATCCCAGCAATTAATTAATTATACACTGGGTCCTGCCAACTCAGTTCGATTACTCCAGTGACATATGAACTTTTTTAAAGCTAAACTTGTGGCGACCTGTTGCGGGTCTCGCTCCTCTGAATTTAACTGAGAATAAAGCCACCCAAGAAACACTTTTAAAATACTAATTCATAAAGTCGTTAAAACTGGAAGCAGAACAGTCGCCAGTAGCAATATTTTACTCACTGCTCTATTTGTGAAGAAGAACATAGATTTCCCTGACACTGTCTGTCAAGCATAATCATTGGATTTTACCACCCCTTGAAGAACTAACCTCAGTGTTTTGTAGTTTGTGACATTACGGCAAAAGAAAGTTATCTCCACCAGCTGTGCCAATTTTAGAAACCACACCATACCTCACACCTAACCAAGTGCCTGTGCCATTCATTAGGAACTGTTATCTAACACACCAACAGTAGCCTTTACGCTTCACCGTCTGGCGATTTTTGAGACTATTAGCTACCAGCCCACCTCGTTAAATCTGGGGCCTAACACAGAAGAAATAAAAAGACAATTTCCATTGTTCTACGGTATTAGCTGCAGTTGTAAAATTCCTAATGTGCCAGAATTCACAACTTGGTAAGTCTGTGTGTGTGACTGTGTGTGCTGGCCAGCCCAAGCGGGTTTTTGAATGACAGGAGATTTATTAAACCTTTTTTACCCTTATAATTAGTTCGTCCTAGTATTAAGGGGTATTGTATTCATTGTACGGGATTTCTCCTAGCGGGATTGTTTAACTGTGTTCATTCCCCCCTTCCGTAAAGTTTTGTTGAATAAAGGGAAACATTTGAGAACCCTAGCTTTTCCTCTACCCCCTTATCACTGTAACCCCTTGCCTCAGAGTAATAAATTTACCATTGGGTTAAATTGCCTATCTCAGATCATCATCCCCCCCCCCTTCTCGTCTTTGGGACCGGGTCTTTTCTGTAAGTAAACACAAGCGGGAAAAGGTGTATTGGATAATTCTCCTCAAACCCCCCCCCCCCCCCCCCCCCCCCTCATATTTGTATTCTGTAACCTTTGATTTCTGACTGTAAATTGATAATTATTTGTGACTTGATTTTATGATAATAAAAGTATTAAAAACTTTATTAGCATTTTTGTGTCGGCTGGCCCAAATCAAACATTCCCCATATTTCTTATCGTAGTTGTGATTCATGTACGTCGTGTGTCAGAATCACCAAATCGGTGTGTGCGCCTGAGCGACTGGAACTGACAAACAATTGTTTGTTCAGAAGAGTGGTAGGAATAGTTTTGAGAGACAAATATTGTCGTAATAAGAGACTGTCCTTACTCTTCCCAGCACTTGTGAATCTACTACCTCACTTTCCAAAATCCTTATTCTCACAGAGCCTTCCCTATCATTCTACACTCTAAAGGGACCATTATCCATCAGAACTCTCTCAGATAAAATTACGACAATAAATGGTTAACTTGTCCAGGATTCTGAGCCTAGTTTAAATAGAGTGTGGTTGATTGTCTTTGTGAAGTAGGGTTAATCTTAAAAAAAGTAATTACTTCCCCTAGACAAATCCTTTTAGTATTTTGGGTCGACCACACAATAATTATTATAGGTTTGTTCTTTCCACAGGAGCAGGAAGTTAGTGATAATAAAATATTTGTCACCTTTGTATTCTTTGGCAGAGGAAATTGTAATTTATGTTATATAATTGCTGGGATCGCGTGATTGGTTAATAATCACATAGGTTTGTTTGAAGTTAGAGAGTTGAGCTTAGCTAAAGACGGGTTGTTCTGATTTTTTAAATTCAGTTAACAACGTCTCATCTCATAATTGACTTCAGAAGGGGGGAGTTCTGTTAGTGGAGTATTAAAATTTTCAGGAAATTTTTTTTTCCTTTAAATTGTCTTTCATAAATTTTTCTCTACTTTGAGTAAAAGTAAATTTTTTCCAGTGTAACTTACCATTTTAGTGACATTAGACGCTTGCGTTTAGAGCCTTTAATTGCCAGAAAACAGCAGCGATAAGTTAACACATTATAAGGTAGGAGGTAACTCAAGTAAATTTTTATTTTGGTTTTTCTCGTAGCGGTTCCGAGTTTCTTCCCCTTCTCGTTTCTTCTTATTAGTTCTCTAGTCATACTACATCTTATTCTTTGACAATGGCAGAGAGGATAAAGATGAGGTCCATCTTGAGGCTGGAAGCGAAAGAGACAGGATTACACGCAGAAGCTGCAAACGCGTTTGTCAACCAGGAACTAGAAATATATGACGCGGAGCAACGGAGAGCAGAAGCTGAGAGGAAGGAAGAGAAGGAAAGAGCAGAAGATGAGAGGAAGGAAGAGAAAGCGAGAGCAGAGAGGAGAGAATCACAGGAGAGGGCAGATAGTAAAGAAGCGGAAGAACGCCTATTGGAACAGAAGAAAATTGAGGCAGAGATAGAAGCTCGCAGAGAAAGAGAGAGAGAGAGGGAAAGACAGCACGAACTGGCGCTTAAGGTTTTAGAGAGTCGGGGCGCTTCTACTTCGAATAACGGAGAGCCGTCTTCGCCCCAGTTTCAGTCAATGGATCTCTCCAGCACTCAATCTGCCCAACTAACGGCGATGTCTTTTGCTTTAGAATCTTTTCCTAGCCCTAACGAAAAAATTGACAGCTATCAAGAAAAATTCGAGAGGCTCGCCAATCTGTATTTGTTAGAGAGTTTCCGCTGGGCACTTACTCTCAACGTCACTGAAAGGCAATGCTTATGACGTATACACAAAGCTGGGACCGAACCAACATGATTACGACATGCTGAAGAAAGCCTTGCTAGAGCGTATTGAGATGACCACCCGAAAATTTCTGCAAATGTTCAGAAACAGCCGGAAAGAGAGCAAGGAAACTTTTCCGCAGTTCTCTTCACGTCTCACGGGTTATCTGACAAAGTGCATAGAATTATCTGAATTACCTCTTTCATATGAGGCACTTCTAGAAATTGTTCTTGTTGAACAGATAAAATCCACTTTGTCGAATGACACCCGTAGATTTTTGGCTGACCAGGGGCAGTCAGGCTTGAGGACATCCTCAATAAGGCCGAACCCTATAGCAATGCAATGGCCGAACTTCCCATCACTAAACGTAAACCCACAGATGAGCCATCTCGAAAACAAAATCTAGAGCAGTCATCCTATTCTTCCAATCCTTCTCAACATTATAACCAACGAGATAATAATAACCAGAGACCTCTCCAATAAAAAGCGAAATTCTACAAAACCCGATACCCCCCAAATAATACTTCTGATCAACCCACCAAGCCTACGTGGCAGCGCGGCCACCAAGGTCAAGGAAAAGGGAAGACCCCTACACCAGGAACGTCTGATCAGGGCAAACAAACCGGTCCTAACAGCATCGGATGTTTGCATACAGCCTCGAAAGGTAGAGTCAATGTCAGTGATTCTCAACCTGAGGGGGACCGACCCTCAACGCGAGGAACTGTACTTTTGAATGGTACCTCTACTACATGTCTTTTTGACACTGGACTAAGCTTTAGTTGTATTGTCGCTAGGCACCTAGTCAAACCAGGTCAGGAGACAGAGGAAACCGTCAAACTTAGTGGAGTTTTCAAGAGTTATGCACCCAGGACGCTTTCTATCGCACTGGTAGAAATACACTCTGATTTTGTCAGAGGTGTTATTAAAGCGGCCATTATGGATGATCCTATCTACCCAGTTATCCTGGGATGTAGATATGTGTTTATTGGGAGACCAAAGGAGCCGATTGTGGCAGCGGTAACCACAAGAGGGCTAGCCAAGAAGGAGAGGGAGCCTGCGCCAAATTTGTTGCCGAATGAACTGAAGGAGGCGCAACAAAAGGACCCTACTCTGGAGCTCTGCTTTAGAAAACTGCCCATGGCTAAGGACCCCAGACATTACGGAGACATCTTTTCTAAGGATGGCGTATTGTATCGTAGAACGGGCAACCCGGACACGGGGAATAACCAGCTCCTAGTACCGACGCAGTACAGAAGCCAGATCTTAGAAATGGGGCACTCTCTTCCCTTTAGCGGACATATGGGACAAAACGCCACTATTCAGCGAATAAAAACCCACTATTGGTGGCCAGGAATGAACTCTGACATTTTCAGGTATGTGAAATCCTGCGCCCAGTGCCAACGGGTAGCACCCAAGCACTTGACACCCCCCGTACCCATGAGGCAAATGCCAATTGTGGGGATTCCATTTGAACGGGTTGCTGTCGACATCATAGGACCCCTGGAAAGGACCAAAAGAAAGAACAGGTTCATCCTGACCTTAGTCGACACTTGCACAATGTGGGCCGAAGCTGTACCCCTAACATGCATAGATTCCAAGCATGTCGCAGAAGCCCTCGTGCAAAATTTTACACGGTTGGGATTCCCTCAACAAGTTTTGACGGACAATGGATCCCAATTCCGTAGCCTGTTAATGGAGGAGATCTTTAAGATCTTGAGAGCCAAACATATCCACACAAGTCCCTACCATCCGGCCGGAAATGGGCTCGTGAAACGTTTTAATGGCAGCCTCACCACCATGTTACGTAAGCTGGGTCATGAGAAACCGGAAGACTGGGACCTATATATATCGGCTGCCTTATTCGCCTACTGAGAGGTACCCCAAGCGTCTACGGGATTCCTGCCTGCTACACTTTTATTTGGCAGACCTATTAAGGGGCCACTAGAAGCCTTACTTCGGTCCCTGACAGACCAAAAGGCTGACGAGACAGTCGTCTCTGCAAGCAAATATGTATCTGAGCTCAAGGAAAAGTTAAAGCTAGGATGGGATCTAGCTACGACCAACCTTACGAAAGCCCGCGCTAAACATGCTAAAGATACAACAAAGCTGCAAAAGAGAGAGAACTACAACCAGGGGAGAAAGTTTTGTTGCTACTTCCAACCGGAAGCAATAAACTTCGCATCGGATGGCAAGGGCCGTTTACCGTCCTTAAAAAGATCTCACGTACTAATTACAAGATCTCCATTAAAGGAAAGGAGAAGGTCTTCCACATAAATCTGCTTAGGAAATATCTAGAAAGACCAGTGCCATCCTCCCAGCATCTCCTGGCTGTCGCCATAGCAACGGAAGACGAGGATGATGATGATGTTTGCATGGAGTATCCACTGCAACCCACAGAATCCTTTAAAGATGTCAAGTTCGGCGACAATCTCTCAGTAGACCAACAAACAGAAACCAGGGCGCTACTAAAGCAGTACAGTGCAGTCTTAACGGATGTACCTGGTCGAACAAATCTCATCGAATTTGACATGAAATTAACAAACGAGACCCCTGATCGAACCAGAGTGTACCCCATTCCGTACGCCAAAGCTGATGCACTTCGCGGAGAAATAGACAAGCTGCGTCAGGCAGGAATTATCAGCAAGTCTACATCTCCATACAGTTCGAGTGTAGTGCTGTTGCAGAAGCCCAATAAGGAAGTTCGGCTGTGTATTGATGACCGATTGCTAAACGCTGTAACGGAATTCCAGCCCGAACCGCTCCAAACTGTTTCTGAGTTGCTCACCAAGCTCAGCAAGGCAAAAATTTTCTCCAAGATTGACCTCAGTAAAGGTTACTATCAAATACCAGTCAAGGAGGAAGTTAAACCTTTGCTAGCTTTCAGCACTAGTGAAGGACATTACACATTTAATGTGATGCCGTTCGGATTGCATAACGCACTAGGAGTGTTTACCAGGATGATGAGAAAGCTTTTAGAACCCTTGCAAAATCCCCACATCCATAATTTCATGGATGACATATTAATTGCATCGGAAACCTACGACGAACATATTGCTACGGTTGCTATGCTCCTCAGGAGACTACAGGAAACTGGTCTCACAGCCAGACCTAGCACATGTCTCATCGGATTTGAGAAGCTTGACTTCCTGGGCATACTATTTCCCACGGTTGTAGTTGGCCTATTCAGAAGAACATGTAGAAAATAGCTGCAGCTAAAAGGCCCCGAACAAAGACAGACGTGCGTTCCTTCCTATCTTCTTCTTCTTCTTCCGTCCTTAGCCACCGACCGTCAAAGCAGTCAGTGGCCATTACGCCTAGTGGCGTCTTAGGGCAACATCAGATAGGTTTTCTTTGCCATTGTTTCCCATCACGCCTATTGGCGTCTTTAGGGCAACGGCAAATCAATCCATCTGCTGTTGTTTCCGTAATCGAAGTGACTGGCAAACGGGTGATCAGCCCGTTGGTTCCTTCCTATCACTATGGGCATATTATCAGAAATACATCCAGAACTTCAATGGACTGACATCACCTCTGACTGACCTCACCAAGAAAGGTTGTCCTGATAAGGTCATGTGGGATCAAAAGTGCGAACATGCGTACAGCACTTTAAAAGGACAGTTGTCTGCATACCCCATCCTAAGGTTACCTGACCTTAAGAAGCCTTTCGTACTGAGAGTTGACGCGTCAGGTCAGGGCATCGGGTCAACATTGTTGAAAGCCGAGGACAGTGACCCGAATATGCTATTCCCAGTAGCTTACGGCAGTCGGAAACTGAACAAGGCTGAACGCAACTACAGTGTCGTTGAAAGAGAATGTCTCGCTCTGATTCATGGCATCAGACGCCATCATGAGTTCATGTATGGTACTTCTTTCACAGTATAAACCGACCACGCTCCATTAGCTTTCCTTGGTGCCAATAAGGAATTAAACGCAAGGATTATGCGCTGGGCCTTATTATTGAGCGTTTATTCCTTCAAAGTGGAATATATTCCAGGAAAACAGAATGTCGGAGCTGACTTCTTGAGTAGAAACTGGTCTACAGAGGAAGAAGAGCAAACTGAAGATACCACTCATCCTAAAGTCACCAATCAGGGCACCTCCATTGTCAAGAAGGAAACATGAAAAATAGTTTCATGTCTTAAAGTGGGGACGATTGTGACGAACGTCTAGTTTGACAAGTGAATTTTCCCTGATTTGATGGATGATTAAAGGGACTTTAGCTTTTCATAAAATTAGAACCCCTGAAAATCAGTATTGTTGTAACTTTTCATCAACGAAGAGTAGCGGCTATGATCAAAGCAGTCAAAGGCGATCCCCAGAACAGAGAAGCAGAAATTTAGCATCTCCGTGCGAACACTGAACCGTTCGCAAGACGGACACGAGCGGTCAGAAGAAAGCTTCTTGCAGACTTCGCACCTCTGTGGCAACCGGCAGACTTGCCTGAAAGACTATGTAACGGGAGAGACGGAGCGCTCAGCGTAGCGGATACGATCTGAGGAGTCAGGAAACTCACCGCGAACGAGGCTAGTCTCGCAGAAATTTCTCATCCTTGTGCGAGCAGCCTGAGACGAACGAAGATCGGAAGCCAGTCGGGCCATCGCGGTTAGCATGGCGGCTAAATAACTTCGACTTCCCCTGGGATCTGAAGGGGCGCGTAATTTTCACACGACCAATTTAACTTACATTCATTTTATATATATACAGAATCTGAAAAGGGCAACTTTATCATTCGTCCTGACAGAATTCTAAGATTCACTAGCATATAGTTAAATTCCTGCTAGATTTCATCTAAATTGTTGGCTATTGGAGTGAATACTTTTTCTGTGCAGACGGTAATTTATACTTTAGCTTTGAGGGATCAGTGGTCTAGTTATTTCATTTTTATTTCACTGGATTGTGGTGTAAATTTAAACTTATTAAATAAATCCATTTTCAAAGTTCTAGTGCAAACTAAGTGTTACATCTATAAGTTTATTTCCTAATACAATAGCCGCGTAAATTAACTGTGCAGCCGATTAAGGGAATTATAACTTTAATACAGTTTAGTTCTGTATAAATAGATGTGCTTTTTACTATTAACCTCACGGAGAGTTTTTTCTTGATTTATTAATTAAAGACGCGAATGCAGAAAATAGTCTAACTGTAAATGTATCGCGCGTTAGATCTTAATATGAGTTTATTGCATTTCATGTTTTATCTTCTATACAGAATTGATCTTTCGACCTTGCATCCCAGCAATTAATTAATTATACACTGGGTCCTGCAAACTCAGTTCGATTACTCCAGTGACATATGAACTTTTTTAAAGCTAAACTTGTGGCGACCTGTTGCGGGTCTCGCTCCTCTGAATTTAACTGAGAACAAAGCCACTCAAGAAACACTCTTAAAATACTAATTCATAAAGTCGTTAAAACTGGAAACAGAACAGTCGCCATCAGCAATATTTTACTCACTGCTCTATTTGTGAAGAAGAACATAGATTTCCCTGACACTGTCTGTCAAGCATAATCATTGGATTTTACCACACCCTAAAGAACTTACCTCAGTGTTTTGTAGTTTGTGACATTACGGCAAAAGAAAGTTATCTCCACCAGCTGTGCCAATTTTAGAAACCACACCATACCTCACACCTAGCCAAGTGCCTGTGTCATTCATTCTTCTTCTTCTTCGATCCTTAACCACCGACCGTCAAAGCAGTCAGTGGCCATCACGCCTAGTGGCGTCTTGTAGGGCAACAACAAATTGATTCCACTTTGCACGGTCGGTGGCCATCCTTCGTACAGTGCCCCAACTCTGGTTTATTCTTTGCATCTCAGCCTCCACAGTCCTCCGCCAAGTTGTTTTTGGTCGGCCTCTCTTTCGCTTTCCTTCAGGGGTCCAAAGCATAGCTGTTCTTGTGATGGCATTGGGGTCTCTTCTGAGGACATGACCAACCCAGCTCCAGCGTCTGCCAGCTATGATGGTGTGCATGTCCTCTTGCTTGCTACGAGTAAGCAGATCTTGGTTGGTGATGGTATTCGGCCAAAAGATGCGGTGAATTTTTCTTAGGCATGTTGTGTGAAAAGAGGACAATTTTTGACATTTCCTTCTCTGTGACTCTCCAGCATTCCGCACCATAGAGAAGCACAGAAAGCACGCAACTCTGGTATAATCTTAATTTTGTGCTTGTGCTGTATTGGGAGGACTTCCAGATGTTATTTAGGCTAAAGAAGGCTGTTCTTGCCTTATTCATTCTGATGTTGATGTCTTTGCCTGCCCCACCGTCTGGTGTTACTATGCTTCCTAGGTATGTGAAGGTATCTGTCTGTACCAATTGCTGATTCCTTACTGATATGGCCTCAGGGTTGCTCACATTGAGCGTCATGACCTCAGACTTCTTTAAATTGATGTTCAAGCCCACCTGCTGGCTAAATTTATTAAGTCTATCCGTTTTTTCCTCGATGTGTTGATGTGAATGTGCCAGCAGTGCAATGTCATCTGCATATTCCAGATCTTCCAATGTAGAAAATGTAGTCCATCTTATTCCTCTTGGACTGCCCTCTGTTGTCTGGCGCATCACCCAGTCTATGACTGTTAAAAAAAGAGTGGTTGATAAGGGGCATCCCTGTCGTACTCCTGTCTTCACCTCGAAGGTTACGTTGCTCTGCCCAACACTACACGTAAAGTTGGCATAGAGGCTTTTTATGATTGCCACTATGGAGCTTGGAATTCCATAAGCCCTCAGTATTTTCCATAAACTGTCCCTATGTATGCTGTCAAAAGCCTTTTCAAAATCAACAAAATTTATGTAAAGCTGTCTTTGCCATTCTGAGCACTGCTCTATAATGTTCCTGAGAGTGAATATATGGTCTACACATCTTCTGTTCTTTCTAAATCCTGCTTGTTCTTTCCTCAGTTTGTAGTCTACTGCCTTTCAAATTCTCTGTATAATTATCCTGCCTAGTATTTTGCTGGGAACTGAGAGAAGAGTGATTCCTCTCCAATTATTGCAGTCTGCAAGATCTCCCTTTTTGGGCAATTTGACAATTATTCCTTTGTTCCACTCTGATGGAGTTGTCCCCGTTTTCCACACTTGTGCAAATAGTGGTTCTAATAGTTCTGCTGCTAGCTCAGGGTCTGTCTTAAATAGCTCTGCATTTAAGTTATCATGGCCCGGAGCTTTACCGTTCTTTAACCCTTTGATTGCTGTGATGATTTCTTCTTTTCGTGGAATGTCTGTATTTACATCTAGATCGTTTTCAGCCTCAGGAACATTCAATTGTGTCTCTGGTATTTCTTTGTTCAGAGTTTCTCTGAAGTGCTCTGCCCATCTTGTTTCCTGTCCCTCTGCTGTCTTGATGAGATTTCCTTGCTTATCTCTTACTAATGTAATATTGTTTGCACCTTGTTTTCCGCTGATGAATTTAGTTATTTTGTATACTGTGCTTTGTTCATTTCTCAGTGCTGCCTCTTCTGCCTGTTTTGCAAGATCGTCTAGGAAATTCCTTTTGTTGGCTCGGGTTTGGCGTTTAACTTCCCTGTCCAGCTGGCTGTACTGTTCGCTATATAGTTGCTTTAACCTGGGGGACTTCGCTTCTGTTTTCTTTCTTTTCATTTCCTTTCTCATCTTTATGGTGTTTAGTGTTTCTGGTGTTATCCAGTCTTGCTTCTTCCTTTCCTGGAATCCTAAGCATGATTTGCTACTTTCCTTATATACTGTTGAAATGGTGTTGAAATTCTGGTCTATATCATCAGTCAATGTCTTTTCCTGGCTTTTGGCAAATTTATATCGTTTCTTAATGTCGGCCACAAAAGCTTTTCTGGTAAGGGGGTCCTTCAATTTGCTGATGTCAAACCTTTTCTGTGTAGTTACAGTTGGTCCAGCCCTTCTTAGTTTCACTTTCAGTTTTGCTACTACTAAATGGTGATCACTTCCCACATCTGCACCTCTTCTTACCTTCACATCTTGTAATGCATGTCTCCATCTACCGTTAACCATGATGTGGTCTATCTGGTTTCTGTCCCGACCATTTGGTGATTCCCATGTTAATTTGTGAATTTCCTTATGTGGGAAAAGTGTTCCTCCAATGACCAGGTTGTTAATGCTACAGAAACTTATTAGCTTATCCCCATTTTCGTTTGCTGTTCCGCTGCCGCATTTCCCCATTGTTCTTTCATTATATGTATTGTGTGTACCAACTTTCGCATTGAGGTCTCCCATTACTATAACAAGATCATATCTAGGTGTGTCTTCCATTTCTTTCTGCAGTTGTTGATAGAATTCATCCTTGACCTCCTCATCGCTATCATTCGTTGGTGCGTAGCATTGTATTATTGTAGTGTTGGTGAATCTCCCTCTCAATCTCAATCGTATCAGTCTGTTGTTGATGGGTTTCCATTCCAGTAATGTCCTTTCTATCCCTTTCTGTAGAATAATGGCTACGCCTTCACTGTGCTGTCCATCCTCTCTTCCAGAGTAAAGTACTGTTTCTCCTGTTGCTTTTTAAACTTTTCCTGCCCCTGTCCATCTGCTCTCACTTATCCCCAAGATGTGTAACCTATAGTTTCTCATTTCTGCCGTGACCTGTCTTAGTTTACCTGTCTCGTACATTGTCCTGACATTCCAAAATCCTATTCTTGTATCCTGTTTTGCGGTCAGGACATCCGTTTTCATGTCAGTGGCTTCCTTTCGGCTTTCACCACTGACAGTCATACGAGCCACAGACTCCGAATGTCCATCCCGCAGCAAAGTTTGTTCATTTGATGTTGTTTCCGTAACTTCATTATTTTTTTTACATAGACAGGGGTGTCAGCCCTATGCTAAAACCCCCAACCTGGAGGACCAGGGTACCAGCTTTTGTCTGACCCCTACCCACACAGACCAGTCCAGCTTGGTTGAACCTACCAGGAGTAAAACTCCCACTGGCATAGCTCTGGGGATTGTCAGGGTACGCAAGCTGCCATATCGCTACAAGGTATAGGTACCATTGATGGCAGAGTCATTCATTAGGAACTTTTATCTAACAAACCAACAGTAGCCTTTACGCTTCACCGTCTGGCGATTTTTGAGACTTTTAGCTACCAGCCCACCTCGTTAAATCTGGGGCCTGACACAGAAGAAATAAAAAGACAATTTCCATTGTTCTACGGTATTAGCTGCAGTTGTAAAATTCCTAATGTGCCAGAATTCACAACTTGGTAAGTCTGTGTGTGTGACTGTGTGTGCTGGCCAGCCCAAGCGGGTTTTTGAATGACAGGAGATTTATTAATCCTTTTTTACCCTTATAATTAGTTCGTCCTAGTATTAAGGGGTATTGTATTCATTGTACGGGATTTCTCCTAACGGGATTGTTTAACTGTGTTCATTCCCCCCTTCCGTAAAGTTTTGTTGAATAAAGGGAAACATTTGAGAACCCTAGCTTTTCCTCTACCCCCTTATCACTATAACCCCTTGCCTCAGAGTAATAAATTTACCATTGTGTTAAATTGCCTATCTCTGATCATCATCCCCCCCCCCTTGTCGTCTTTGGGACCGGGTCTTTTCTGTTAGTAAATACAAGCGGTAAAAGGTGTATTGGATAATTCTCCTCAACCCCCCCCCCCCCCCCTCCTTGTCATATTTGTATTCTGTAACCTTTGATTTCTGACTGTATATTGATAATTATTTGTGACTTGATTTTATGATAATAAAAGTATTAAAAACTTTATTAGCATTTTTGTGTCGGCTGGCCCAAATCAAACATTCCCCATATTTCTTATCGTAGTTGTGATTCATGTACGTCGTGTGTCAGAATCACCAAATCGGTGTGTGCGCCTGAGCGACTGGAACTGACAAACAATTGTTTGTTCAGAAGAGTGGTAGGAATAGTTTTGAGAGACAAATATTGTCGTAATAAGAGACTGTCCTTACTCTTCCCAGCACTTGTGAATCTACTACCTCACTTTCCAAAATCCTTATTCTCACAGAGCCTTCACTATCATTCTACACTCTAAAAGGACCATTATCCATCAGAACTCTCTCAGATAAAATTAGGACAGCGCCTAACAAAAACTTTTCGAGTTTTTGTATTGCCCACACTACGCCTAACAATTCCTTATCTATCACCGAATAGTTTCGTTCTGACTCGGTAAGTTTTCTGAATATATATAGAGTTGGGTGCAGTACGCCGTCGTGTTCTTGTAACAGGGTACCTCCCAATCCATAATTGCTCGCATCTGTACGGAGTATAAACATTTTTTTACTATCTGGTAATCTAAGAATAGGTTGCCTGGAGAACAAAGATATTATTTTGTCAAAAGTTGTCTGGCAGTCAGTTGTCTACAGAACTTTTGTAGGCATATCTTTCTTCAGTAACGAAGACAAGACAGCCGTAATGGTTGACAAGTTAGGAATAAACCTACTATAATATTGGACTAAACCCAATAAGCATCTAACTTGTTTTTTTTTGTGTGTGGAACTGATAGCTCTAAAATCTTAGACACATTTTGAGGAATAGTTTTTATTTGTCCAGCCCCTATTATATGTCCTAGGAATGTTATTTCCTGAAAACCTATTTGCATTTTGCTAGGTCTGGCAGTTAATTTATTAGTTCTTAAAATATCTAGTACTGAACCTAATCCTATGACATGTTCATCAAAGGAATGACTGAACAGACAGATGTCATCAATATAAGTGATGATGTCTGATCTGCAAGCTAAAATTCTTCGCATCATGCGAATGAACGTTGCAGGCGCATTCATTAGTCCAAAAGGCATGACATTCCACTGGTACAGACCTTGTGGAGTCGAAAATGCTGTGTAATATTTTGCTTGTTCAGTTAAGGGAATCTGCCAATATCCCTTGGTTAAGTCAATTTTTGTGAAATATTTAGCAGATGAAAGACGAATAAGTAAATCGTCAATCAAAGGATGAGGTTCACTGTCTGGTACAGTTTGAGCGTTAATTTTCATATAATCTACACATAATCGTATATTATTGTCTTTTTTTCTTACAATAACTAGTGGTGAAGCGAATGGAGAGTTACTATGTTCGATAATTCCTAATGCTAACATCTGTTTAGGTTCTTGAGATGTTTTATCTTGAAAATGGATAGGTACAGAGTAAGGACGAAGTTTTATAGGAGTACTGTCCTTCAGTATAATGTCGTGAGAGATTATAGAAGTTCGATTAGGTATATCCGTCAGAACATCAGAGTACGTTTCTAGAAGTTTAGTAATGGAATTATTTTCATCTGAAGTAAGTGAAGGTTAAATAGCAACATCCCTCCAAGATTCTGAACATTGTAGTTCCGGTATAGGAAAAAACATTTCAACCTCAGGAAAAGATGATTCTTCTTCCTGAATTACAGAAAGACTAGAGTATTGACAAGAATCAACTGATTTGTCGTCTAAGTCATGGAAGATAGACTGTAGATGAAGTGGACGAGTAAAGAATTCTTTCCACATATTTATATGATAAGTTTTTTCTGACCTTTTATGTCTAATATGTAGTCGACGTCAGAAATGTTGTACTACCTTATAAGGTCCATTCCACTCGATTAACAATTTGTTATCCTTTCGTGGAAGTAGTACATATGCTTCGTCACCAGGAAATAACTGGCGTAGTCTTTTATTTTTGTTTTGAAATTGTCTAGCTCTATCCTTCGTAGCCTCTGATGAAGCTGTTGCCATATGGCAAGCCTCTATGATTTGTTTACGTAAGTTAATAACGTATTCATAAGATGACTGTGTTTACTGAGTCATCTCAGAGTCGAGTAGTAAGTCTTTAATGAGTTCCATTGGACCTCTTGGTGGAGCACCAAACACTAACTCGAACAGAGAAAAACCGGTCTGCTCATGCGGAATCTCTCGGTATGCGAATAAAACAGCTGGAATAGCTCTGTCCCAATCTTGAGGATTGTTTACCGTAACTTTATGTAAGAGTTGTTTAATGGTACGGTTGAGTCTCTCAACGGAACCATTACTCATTGGATGATAGACACTACTGAGACTTCTTTCTATATTCAGTGTCTTCATTACATCCTTCATTGTCTCAGACACAAATTGTGGTCCATGGTCCGAAAGTAATTTTCTTGGAAAACCAAGCCTAGAAAATATTAATATCAAAGCATCAGATATATCAGATGTCATAATATTTTTCAGAGGTATGGCCTCTGGCCATCGCGTACATAGGTCAATACATGTTAATATGTACCTATGACCTCTAGCAGTTGGTAACATAGGACCAATAATATCTATTGCCATCTTGTCGAAAGGACGAACTGATTTTTCACTGGCCTGAATGGGAGCATTATGGAAAGCTTCACGAGACTTAAGGTAGTAGTCTACCCACAAAAGATAAAAAAAAAATAAAAAATCCAACAATTTTCATTTCCTGCTCTAAATCATTGTCAACATGTTCTTGTACTAAAAATAATTCATAGAAGCTTAGAGATACTCTGGTATGATAGGAATCAGTGTTTTTCTACACACACCCCCTTGAGTGATTTGCATAGCAACCAATGTTTATAGTTGGTTACCTTGTGAATAAATGACCCAACATGAAAGTGCGTAATTGTAAAACTGCGAAATTTATAATTATACTGAGGCAACAGGAGAAAGATATTTATAAACTTTTCCAAGAGGAATCACTCAATGATTTCTTATGAATTTTTCAAAAGTGTGTGTCTAGAAAGCTTTGATCGTAAATTTCAGCATTTGTTACATGCATTGTGCATTTTCACTCACATCAAACTCTATTTATTGCTAGACCTAGTTTTATACTGTATAATAGTAGTTAGCAGAGCTTCTTTTGTTCACAATGGGAAATAAGACAAAGAAAATAAAGGTCCAAGAAAGTGAAGGACAAGCTAAAAAATGACAACAGAGGAAATGTGTTTATCCTTATGGATGTAAAAAACTGCTGTTTGGTCTCTTTTTTTATGCGCTAACTTTAGATGTGACAAATGTTATCAGTACTCACTGACCTGTGAGATCGTCGAAGAGACTCGGGATGGCTTTTCTCATGAAATCAGTATCAAGTGCACAAACTGTGTCGAATGGAATGCCAATTTCAATACTTCTGATGTTTCATCTCCAGCCACTCACAAACACAAAGAAGTAAATGTGCGAATGGTGGCATTTGTGCGTTCTATTGGGAAAGGCCACAGTGCATTGCAGAATTTTTCAATATACATGAACACAAGTCAACCCATGGCAAAGAAAGCATACAGGAGAACGCTGCACAGGATCTATTCAGCAAGTAAGGACATTGCAATGGAAAGACCCTAAGAGCACCGAAAAGGGGATTCATAGACACTGCAGCTGCAGTAGAAGGAGACCTTTATTCAACAGGAGCTCATTAAACTTCATTTTGTGAGTTCTTTTTCTGTTTTTCTTTGATTTCTCGGAATTGTCTTTTCAACATAATTGGTGATCTTTGAAACAAGATATCTCTGGATCTGTACATTAAATTCACATGAAAATTCACAGAGTTGGTTGTCATATTATTTTACAGATTCTGACCTAAAATGGATACAATTGAATTCAAAGTTTTAGTTTTATGACCATCATGCATATATAATGAGGCACAAATATCAAACATTCCAGAAATATAAATTTTGAAAATTCATTAACTTTTCTGTTAATCTCTGTCATTTTAAGTCATAATCTCACGCTATATATAATGATTCAATTTGCCAAATTTCAGTCAGATCCTTGTACAAATAACATAGTTATGATGTTTTAAAAAAGGTGTATAATTTAATTCACTACGGCGGCCATATTGGATATCTAATTTGCATAATTAATGAGGTCATTATGTGGACAAAAATTTTAAGTCCATACTAACACTATACCCATGGTTGTTTGATTCTGAAAGGAAAATTTGAGTTTTTTTACCCTATCAAGCTGGCAAATCAAACAGGAACGTACGTATAAAGATACGTCTAGTGAAATTCCTGGCCAGAAAAACGATGACAACACTCGTGAACGTGTTCGAGTGTAGCCCATATGACCGGCGCATTGGGAGTCATGTGCATGTCGTAGTATGTATGTCCTTAACGACGATGGTACTATGACCTGTTGTTTTACCTTATCTTTATCAACACTATTTCGAATTAAAATATCATTACTAATAGTGAACCAATGTTTAGCTTTATTCTTAACAGTAATATCATCATGTTTGTTCACTAATGCAAAAAAATTTCTTCAAAGAGCTGTCTTCTCTTTGTTTGCGTGCAAAAGATTCTCTCTCAATCATGGAAGTAGGTATATCATCAGTGTATTCCATCACTTTAGTGACTGTAGTATCCTTCCTTTCCAACTCGTGAGCTTGAGCTCTTGTTGTCATTGTATTGGCTGCATACAAGTTCAATCTTTCCCATTCCAATATTTCCTCAGGAGTACAGTCTTTGCTGCCATATTTACTTCCGACTGACAAATCTGCAACTGGATTCTTAAGTATACATACTTTAACTTTCCCTGAAAAAAATGAGTTTTAACATCTATTATCGCTGTTGGATAATATTCAACTGTCCCTCCGAAAGTAATACAGCGTACAAACTCTTTAGTAACGTAACGAGGATGTACTAAGGATTGACGGATACCATTAGTGGTGGATCCGGAGTCCCTTAAAATAGAAATAATATTTCCATCCAAAATTCCCTTGTTAAAAATCAATGTCCCAGTTCCATCGTTAGCTGTTAGACAGATGGCAGGAGTAGGTTGTGTAACCTGTATTGTCGGCTGACTTGATTTCTGAAAAATAGTATGGCATTGTGGACAAATATTTGCCACGTTATTATTAATGACATAGCATGCAGATGAAGTATGTGTTGGAGTGTCAACATTGTTATTACATGGAGATGCATTCATGGTTAATGCTGCCCCTGTATTATGTGTAAACTGTTGATGATGTCTGGAGATGGAGCGCTGTCTATCTCGACCACCTGAATAATTATTATCATTGCCTCTACTGTTGTAACTTTTATGTCGTGGTTTAAAATTTTCATTCTTCTCATGATAATGATTACCACTATTATTGAACTTGTCAGTAACAAATTTATTCCAACTTGGCTTTTTGTTGAAAATTATCTCTATGTTTAAATTGAGGTATTTGATTTCTGAACTGTTGTCTACTTCGGTTAAAATTGTTATAGCTGTTACAATGATTTTGTCCCTGATTATAATTATCATTATATCTTTTGTAAAAATGGTTCTATTAAGACTATGTGTCCTTGCTTTTTCATAACCGTAGTATGACATGTTGGATGCTACCGGTAATGCTTCTCGTATATGTAAGTTGCCTAAACTGACGTTGGGATGTGCAAAGCAATAATTTATTGACATCTCTTCTAAAGCCGATATAGTGAGTGGTTTTCGTTCCTGTAGGAATGAAAAAAATGGCGGACTAACCGAAGATAATACTTTATCCCTAAGTATGAGATCCACTAATTTATCATACGATTTTTCCACCCCAGCAAGTTCAACCCATCTGTTGAAGGTGTTTCGTATATTTGCTATAAATCCTGAAAAATCCTTATTTGAATCTGGCTGAAGATTTTTAAATCTTAATCTACACCCTTCCTCGTCTAACTGAAAACGTCGCAATAACAAAGCCTTAATGGCATCATAGTTACAAGCTATGGTAGGATCAACATTTTCAGTTGCGTTCAAGGGCTCACCATCTAAAATCTTTCGAAGTTTAAGTGCCCATGCAGATCTATCCAAGTTATTAGTCTTACAGACTTGTTCAAAACGTGCCAGGTACGATGATAAATCATCAAAATTAAGTTTGAAATGTGACACTTTAAAGTTATAATAACTTTTATGTTGTGTAGCTGAAGACATATCAGTAGCATTAACACCATGGCTAGTAGTAGCGCATTGTGCTTTTAATTTGGCTGTTTCCAACTGGATAATTGCCAATTCCTTTTGTTGTTGCATTATAATTTCATCTTGTTTCTTTTTATTGTCCTCCTCAATTCTTAATATTTCATTTCTTGCCTCTTTTCTATCTTCTTCTTGCTTCAATGCAGATTTTCTCTCTCTGCTTCTTCTCGTTTAGCAAGTTCTTTCTGCCGTTCTAACTTTGCCTCACGTTCTTCTTCTTCACGTCTAGCAAGTTCTTTTTGCTTTTCTAACTTTGCCTCACGTTCTTCTTCTTCACGTTTTAACTTTGCCTCACGTTCTTCTTGTTCACGTTTTTAACTTTGCCTCACGTTCTTCTTCTTCACGTTTTAAATTTGCCTTACGTTCTTCTTCTCTTTTTTTATCTGCCTCTTCTTGTTTAGCGATAGCTAGTTGTTGTTCAGCAAAAATTTTCAGTTCCGGTCCTTTATAACCAAAATCTTTCCCTATTTTAACGAAAGTTTCTAATGTAGCCATCCTGAAATCAATAATCTATGTAGTTAATCAAAAATGTGTTGTAATCACCAATAAAACTTATTCAATTATTTATATATACTCAACGGCCAACGTAGTACTATTCCTAATAAAATTATACTACTTAACATCAAACATGATACTCATATTCACTAGTAAATATAACCCTCACAGGACTCTATAACGGACTTATATTAACAATTAAAATAAATTACAGAAAGATGGAGAAATTACGAAATAGTTACAAACAAATTACAGAAATGAATAAAAATTGAAACTGAATACAGGAAAATACACCAGAAATCACAATCACTGTACACCTAATATCAAATATCGAATCTTTGCAATAACAAGCAGAACGAGTCCAAAATTAATATTTCTTTGGGGTCTCTTGTATTCAAATTGCAAAAATTCAATTACCCTAGGATCGACTAGAATCTCTGTGGTCAGCTTGTGGCGACATTACAGAAGATTCCAGTTCTTTACCAACCAACCCGCTTAAACACACATAAACATACGAATAGATATAAATACATACAATATGCATGAATTAAATATGCCTACATAATTCGATGGACGACATTTTGCACTGATACGACCAATGATGGGTTTACTTATCTTTTAGCGTATGAAAGTTTTCCCCGCACGATGCTGGCATTCGTCAACGGTATAGATGAGATCTCCTTGAAGCTGGTTTAGTAACTTTGAAAGCATTAGTGTAGTTCTTGATACGTTATTGATGGTAAATCGAAGTTTGATACAGCTTTCAAACGGTATTGACTTCTGCTATGGATCTTGCAGATGAAATGCTGACGTTGTACAGTTCTTTCGTTGTTATGCGTGTTACGTTACTAACTGCAAGTCACGTGAGCACTAGCCGATCGTAAACAATTCTGGGTCAATCGAACGATACAATGTCTTTATTTTCCATTTGACTTGAATTCATTTTTAGCATGGCTTGAAGAAAAAAATGTTTCGTTACTTTGTTACTTTGTCATCTCGGTCCCTGCGTTGGCAAACTATCTTTGATCCACGCTCTGGCAACTATTCTCGATCCACGCACTAGCCAACCATTCTCGATCCCCGCACTGGCTAACCATTTTTTGTTACATCGGATTTCCCATCCGATGAACAAAGCTTATTACCACAACTGACGCAGATTTCTATCGTGCTTTCTTGTTCCATTTTGTTACCAGTTTTATTCTTGTATTCTCAGCTAACGTCTAAGTGTGCCGGTTTCTGACCACTGTCTTGTTTGTATTATTAATTTTAGAAATACTTCAAAATGGTAGAGCTTCTAATGCCGTGCTGACAAACACGAATAGTGGGGTAACGGTCTGAACTTTCAATAATATCAACTGATAAGTCCGTGGGGTTCAGAGTCCGAACAAATACAATTTAATAGCACATCACATCCAAGTAAATACAGTTCATCAGAATTCAATTAATACATCATAATTCGTCACTTGAATCATATTCCTTAAGTCGTGTTACGGTCAAGCTATTTACTCGTGATTCTTATATTTGCCAATCCGATATTGAACAACTCAACTTACGCGACTAAGGTGACCTTCTTGGATACTTTCAATAAATGTTGCTCCCTAATATATATTCTCCACTTCAAAACATAATCCCTCTCATCACTGAGGTATAATATTGTATCCACAAAGTATAGGCTGACCCAAACACCTATTCATCAAGAAAATCCTTGATATAAATATCCTTCTACTGGGAGACTTCAAACTTCCGTCCGTCTAGGACCAAGTACAACAGAATATGGGTACAATTACAATGTCGTCACGTGCTACCTTATCAACGTGACACGTCACATTAAAACTAAGCAAATTATACTCCTCGCTTTCAACACCGTGAAGCGCTAAATCTATAATATATCTCTATTGTATTTCAACAACTAAAATGTGCAACTTTTATCCGAGCTATTTTTTTTACAGTCGATAATAATTAGCTGAATAAAATATTTTCAGTCGGAGATGTAAATAAAATACCCCAGAGTTGAGAAACTTAAATATCGTCTCTTGTCATACTGGCTTCTGGAAACAGTCACTTATGCTCGATGATTCTGAATAAAATGTCACATATTCGAGGGATTTAAAAAATAGTAATTAGTTTACTGTTGCGTTATTTGATTGTGGAATAATTGGTCATACTTTTTTTTTTTCTTTTAAATAGCTGAGCTTTTTATCATCCTCTCTCTAGCACCAGACCGTCAAGAAGAAGCTGTTGCACCTATTAAGATAAGTGAAATAGATTAAGGAAGTCCGGAGGGAAATGTGACAGGAAATGGGTAGACTGGGAAGATCGATAAACGTGACAGGAATATATTAAGTATTATTCAAGAGCAAACATCTTAAGCCTTGAAATAAGACGTAGCTCTGCAGACTGCCCGAGAGAGCCATAACAAGAAATGAAAGACCATAGTTGCCTTCTCTGAAAATCATTTTTCGTCTATCATCATTTCCGTTTTGTGGCCTTTAAATATTACGGCGCCACCAATGCTGTTGGCTGTTTTATAGGACGTCTGAGGTGAAGCATCTTACACACTCTTGCCTTGGCCGGTACATCATATTTAAAGAACAGCAACACGACCCAAAAAGAAACTTTAGCTGTTCCTTGCACAAATGTCCTCACTATACATAAAACATTTATCAAACGGCTATGGACAAGGGCATGCAGTATTTAAGAAATAATTAAGATTCTGAAAATGTAAGATATATAAATAATGAAGGGGCTGCTGTAAACTGATAATAGTCAGTAATTGTAACGTAGTAGTACCAGAGAATATTCTGCAAATGTGTGACGATACGTTTGTGCGTATATTTTTCGGAGCCTTTTTTCTCACACTCATCGTCTTATTATTTGGCATATTTTATGCACCTACATTTTTTTGCCTAGCCGCTCCCAGACCTGTTTACGTTTCACCATGTGAATCTTGGTATTACAAGGCTAATGAGACAGGTCAGCGGATAATACTTTTATTACTTAATTCGTCTATCCACCTTTGATAGAGACGGTCATTGTCGACACAAGGTGGTATGTGCGATATCAAAGGAGAATGTATATCCCGTTTGGTGTGAGTGTAAACATATATATATTCTTCTAATGTGAATTTCTCTCTCTCTCTCTCTCTCTCTCTCTCTCTCTATATATATATATATATATATATATATATATATATATATATATATATATATATATAAATATATATATATATATATATAGATATATATATATATATATATATATTAAATCTCTCGAATATGTGACATTTTATTCAGAATCATCGAGCATAAGTGACAATTTCCAGAAGCCAGTATGACAAGAGACGGTATTTAACTTTCTCAACTCTGGGGGTTTTTTTTATTTAGATCTCCGACTAAAAAGATTTTATTCAGCTAATTATTATCGACTATAAAAAAAATTGCATTCAGTAAAGACTCCTTGAATTTAGGAGATTGTATTCAGCAAATTTTCTTCTGTAGGATAGAAGATTGTATTCAGTAAATTCTCCTCCACGAAAGAAGATTGTATTCAGTAAAATCTCCTCCACGATAGAAGATTGTATTCAGTTTAGTCTCGTCCACGATAGAAGATTGTATTCAATAAGTTCTCCACGATAGACGATTGTATTCAGTAAATTCTCCTCCACGAAAGAAGATTGTATTCAGTAAATTCTCCTCCACGATAGAAGATTGTATTCAGTAAATTCTCGTCCACGATAGAAGATTGTATTTGTTACGAGAGGATATATGATTTGTAGCAACTAGGTAGTGAGCTCGGATAAAAGTTGCACATTTTAGTTGTTGAAATACAATAGAGATATATTATAGTTTTTGCGCTTCACGGTGTTGAAAGCGAGGAGTATAATTTCTTTAGTTTTAATGTGACGTGTCACGTTGATAAGGTAGCACGTGACGACATTGTAATTGTACCCATATTCTGTTGTACTTGGTCCTAGACGGACGGAAGTTTGAAGTCTCCCAGTAGAAGGATATTTATATCAAGGATTTTCTTGATGAATAGGTGTTTGGGTCAGCCTATACTTTGTGGATACAATATTATACCTCAGTGATGAGAGGGATTATGTTTTGAAGTGGAGAATATATATTAGGGACTTCTGAATTATCTTGTGAAAAATCCCTTAAAATAGAAGCATCATTATCCTTCTATCTACAACTTTGCCAAGAGTAATCTTGTGCAAAGGTAGATACCTTTGAAGACTCGTGCGGATCGAGGGAAAGAAAGCCAGATTGCCAGTCTGGGAAATTCGTCTGGAAGATATACGCAAACATAGATGATAATATGTAATCGCTTCAAATGGCCCATCTCTGTATCAATAATACAGATAACCCGTCTGGGGAGATTATGTTGGGAAAGGTATTAGGCAGGAAATACGTTCACCGATGTATTTGTGTGTTTGTACAAATGCACTCGGAAGTATTACTGCCATATTGGAAAGAGGTCTCGAGTTTAAATGTTAAAATTGATATTTTAAAACACGCGGGGGATAGTAATGATTTAACACCCCGACCCACATGGTTCTAAAGAAGCAGGATTGGTCTAAATCGAGAGCCTGAAATAAACTTTAGTTCTCATTGGCAAGTTTGTCTAAAATACCATATGGGACTTGGACTGAGAAATGGAAATATAATCTAGCGAAGTCGGAGACACAAATCAGACTGCATTTTCAACAAACGTCAAGTAACAACTCCCATTAGCCAGAGAGTAGGATCGGACAAAGAATCTCAAAATTAAAAGTGACAGATCGAAGTATTTGGGCGTCTTTATAACTTAAAAGAGAACCCGTAATTTTAAATAGCAAAACTGGGAACTTAAGGAATCAGAAGCACAAGTCATAAGAGGGATTCTGACACTACCCCAGACCGAGTGTTCGAAGAATCAAATCAAAGGAGAATGTATATCCCGTTTGGTGTGAGTGTAAACATATATATATTCTTCTAATGTGAATTTGACATGTCTGTATTTGCTATGTGATTATACCAGTCATAGGAGGCTGGCAACTTCAACATATGAAAATAGTATGTTCAAAAACCACAACAGCAAGCACTGGTGTTTGCTTTATGCTAGTTCGCTCAGGAAAGCGAAAGCAGAAGCGACCCCAGACTCCGAACGGAGCAGTGAGATGATTACTTCACATGTGCCTAGGGCGTATAGTATCATTTTTTGAGATATGTGTACTTTTATAATGTTAGTTCAGGCAAATCATTGCACTCGCGCTGTCAAGACTCATTTTCCCCATTTAAGTAACCAGATTTCTAGTCATATTCCCTGAGTTATCTTATGTATACTCAAGGAGAATAATTATTCAGAAAGGCTCACATTGGTGGGTGGGGAGCGAGACAATGCGCCCGTTAATCTGCAGCCCACAAATTTACTTAGCAGAGGCAGTTGTTCTTTTATTTTTCCTAAAGTTCGTGGTAAAAAGTTACACGAACAAGAGACGAGTCTGAAGTAAGAATCTTCGCCACTATCTTGAACCTGGGGTCAACAGCAACTACCTACAGTGGACACGTTGTGAAGACATCCACATTGACATTAGGAGTGAAGTTCATCTAGACGCCTCTAGAGAAGAGTCATCATCACAAAAGACCTGACAACGACCCATTGCATTACTCAGCCAGTTAAGATTTTTGTAGCAGGCACAAGCAACGGACAATAATCATCAGTCCCCAATTAAGTCTCAGTGAAGACATTTTTTTAAAAAACCTCTAAAGTCACTTTCATCCATATTTATTAAAATTTGTTAAAGACTAATTGATTATTAAATTTGTTATATGTTATTTTACAAATCCATAGTTGAGTCAGTTCTTATAGATAAGAAAGCGTATATATGATCTAAAACCTTTAATTAATATATACAAATAATTACAGCCATAGAGCCAAAAATACGTATAACAGGAATTTCGCTGGATCAAACCGGCTGGGGGGCTCCAACAAGCCCCACCATTGCTTAAAACTTCACAAAAAGTGACGGACCATATATAAGTTAATAGTGCTCAGCCCTATGCAGCATTGTTCTTTACTTCTGAATTATCTTGTGAAAAATACCTTAAAATAGAAGCATCATTATCCTTCTATCTACAACTTTGCCAAGAGTAATCTTGTGCAAAGGTAGATACCTTTGAAGACTCATTTTAGATACTCTTGAGTTTTGGCCATTGGTGGGCCACCACTGCAGAGCAAACGGGAGGCAAATCCCGTGACAAAATGAACTAGAAACTAGATAATCTGAACTAATTGTGACATGGGAAATCTTTTAATTTGCTTGCACTTTCAAAAGCATCAAAAATACTGTTCTGTAGATTAAAACTTTTCTTTTGTAGTATTACAAATTTTTTGCTGTGTTTTTCCAGTTTTGCGTTGATTTTTTTCCCTGTTTAGAATTTTTTTATGTTGAATAATTATTATTTTTTTCTACGTATTTGCTGAGTATTTTGTTCATTTCGAATATCCTTTCCATAAGTTCCATCTTCGCTTCCCGAATACAGACAGAATGTTGGAGATCATGTAAAGCCAACGCTTATTGCGGAGAGGGTACATGGTTGGTCTATGGTTATAATACTTCAGAATGTGCTATGTTGATATGCCAAGAAATAATATGAATCTCTGTGCGTTTGCCAACACACACACACACACACACATATATATATATATAGAATGCGTATAACACATTCATAATATGCATGGCAGAAGCAGACAAAAACAAAGCTAGATAACAAATGAGTATGCCATTAGATTATCACGTGGGAAAAATTCTACTGAAGGTTGTCTTTACGTCTAAACTCGCACAACTTATAACTCTCTCTCTCTCTCTGTATGTCTCTGTCTGTCTGTCTTTTTTATTTTTTTTTCTCTCTCTCTCTCTCTCTCTCTCTCTCTCTCTCTCTCTCTCTCTCTCTCTATATATATATATATATATATATATATATATATATATATATATATATATATATATATATATAGAGAGAGAGAGAGAGAGAGAGAGAGATAACACAATATTGTGTAATAAAATAAAACTAACACAACAAAATATAATATAGCACAGCGTAAGGTAACTTTACTTAAAGTAGCATAACACAATACAATAGAATTAAAATATAATACATTATTACACATCACAGCCTATTACGATATAATATAATGTAATGTAATATAATATATTACATTACATTATATTATATCGCAATAGAATATAATATAATGTAATGTAATATATTATATTACATTACATTATATTACATCGTATAGTAAAACATAATATAATATAATATAATATATAACGTCACTCCATAAGGTTGGCGCCGTTTACGTATGTATATTGTCTAACATTCGCTCACGTGTACCGACTTCAGGAGATTACTTCGTAATCTATCGTCGTTAGCTGACATAATTAGAATGATTCTTCATGTATTATCTCTCGCCGGAAGAGCTCTGGAACGTGCCTTAGGAATTCTAATGGAGCTGCGATGCAGGGGTTAAGCCGTAATCTGTCAAGTAAGCGAAATTGTGAGGTTGCATGCAGAGTCGGTTCTTGGGCTTTTTTAAAGGTGGTGTGAGGTCTCGTTATGGTGCCCCTCTTCCCCAGTGTTGTACTGTACTGTATGGTACCCTTACAAGACTAATCTCATGACTGAGTTGGATGACACTGCAATTTCCTCGAGCAATGGTCACTGTCGAATTTTACAAAAGACATGACGTTTTTTAACATTTTATAACAGCACACTTTTTTTGTTAACTCATATTAAATTTAATGTTGGTGCTATCGAAATACGAGTTTTTAAGAAATAAATACTTTCGTACTTTAAACTCCGAAATAATCCAATTTAAACAGGGTTTTTTTTTTTATAATTATTACAAAAGAACATTTTCAAAAACATTTCGGCACCCCATTAAGACCGCTCCCTATTAGGACGCACCGCCCAAGAGCCGCCTTTGTTGGATGTAATAGAATTGAAGGGTTTAACTTATCAGTAGAATTTGCCCGCGGGATGTGTGAATATTAATTATGTATAATTTGTTATCTTTAGCCCAGAAAACCAGCGGTCATACTTTAAATAACTTTGCTGTTTTGGCAGACAGTATCAGCTGGCATCCTAGAATAATGGAGGGCGTGTGACTCGCTCTGTCTTTCTTAGTGTCGGCCTGTCGGGTATACCATACTTTTGTGCAAGGGCGGACTGACAGTGAATTGAGCCTCCGGGCAATAAGGGTTATTGGCCCCTAACAACCCATCCGATATAGATTACTCTTTTTGAGATCTAATGCTGATGGCACTAGGGCACTGCCCGATTGCCCGACCGCTCACTCCGCTCCTGCTTCTGTGTTTTTCTTGTGTTTTTTATACATTATCTCTCAGTTTATTTGGTATATTTCTCTTACATTATCTCATCCTGGCAAGATCTTTAATAACTTGCTACATACTTCCACCATACCTCTTGCTAGTCTTTCTTAATGTTTTTACTAAAACTCTTTTCCATACCTCGTGATTATTCACTCTCTCTTTCTCAGTATCTCTTTATTATTCATTCTTTCTTTCTTAGTATCTTTTGATTAGTTATTTTCACTGTTCCACGGTTAATCTCTGGATTATTTTCTCTCTCTCTCTCTCTCTCTCTCTCTCTCTCTCTCTCTCTCTCTCTCTCTCTCTCTCTCTCTCTCTCTCTCTCTCTCTCTCTCTCTCTCTCTCTCTCTCGCTCTCTCTTTATGAGTATCTCTGTCTGTTATTTACTCCCGATTATTATATTCATTTAATTATTCTTTCATTTTCTTCCTTGCTTACTTTAGCTATTTTTCTAACATTTCATTTCTTTTAGCGGCTTGCCACAGTCCTTGTCTACTAGTCGTTCTGAAGATTTCATCCTGCTAGCTGCCATGAATTGGTAGTCCTTTTCGGGGCTTGCTCATGCTGGCTGATATGCAGTAGTAGGTCCTTTTCCGGGGTTGCTAGCTGTACAAGAGTTCAGGCTGAATTCTCTTGTTTTATTTTTATTTTGACTGGCTATAATATATCTCAAAACGTTATAGACTTTAACAAATGGGTGCTTGCGTGGAATAGTAGACTTGACATAGAGCGGCGAGGTTATCAATGCGAAACTTATGACAAGAACTAAACAGGTGTCTGTGGAACAAGAGATGATGTGGTGGGTTTTTGATGTTGAAAAGAAATAAATATTATTTGTAACAGATGTGAGGTCAGCTGTGCAAGCCCCTGAGGTTAGTTATTGATGAATATGTTCTCAGGGTTCCTGTCTGCTACCACCTTATGACCTCAACCTGTCATATATTTCTCCTAGTTAAGTGTAAAGGTGTGTGAGTATTGTCTAGCTAAATGTCTAGGGTATATGCGATGTAATGTAATGAAATAACCACACTACACTTATAAATTAAGGAACAATAATGAAACAAGTCACTGTTAAAGTTTAAACGTTAAATCTTTTTTTGTACAATTTATTTTCCGGTATCTCAGTTCTTTTTTTTTTTTTTTTGGATACTGGAGTACTGAAAACTCAAGGTGATAATGAAATGTATTTACAACAATTAATTCAAACTATAAATGAGTCTGTTATTATTCACAACTATAAAAATGTCACTCTTGAAAAGTGTCAATTAAATCTTGATCCTATGAACGGGTAATAATAGGAAGAACGTCTGTGTTCATCATGTTCTGAACTAGGAAATACACATTTGGAAAAGAGAGTGGTTAATCTGAGGTATCATGTGCCCGTGGACGAAATCTTATCTTTGTAGTTGCGGGAATACAAGATCGTTCCAGTCCAAGCTAACAGCTTCAAACTGCCAAGTCAGGATACTGCCCTGGAATTTTCAACAGTGAGGCAAAAAGACACTACTGCCTCAATTCTTCAGGTGCAGATGAACATACAGGTATATGTTGACCAATGGCGCACTTTGATTCAGAGATGAAACCCTGGAATAAGAGTAATAAGCCCGCCTCAACACCTCATATACCTCTCTCTATCCCTAACTATTAAACATGTTCAACATAGTCAGAATCAGCATGGTAACTAAACAATTAGTTAACGTTCTTATTTGGTTTTGTACCCCATTCATGGTCAGATAATCTTTCAAACTTCAGTTTGACACTTTCCTTGACATAGGAAACATTTTAATTAATTATATCAAGTCATGTACAAAGACGTTGACTTGCTGAAGAAGACGGCCAGTAATTTTCTGGTCTTACATCATAAAACTGTAAATCACTTTCCCCATTACTATTTAATTTTATTTTCTCCCAAAGTATCAGTAAGCCTGTCGGGCTTTTCTGCAAAATGATAATATCTTTCTTAACAACTTTGTGACACAACACAAAGTTTGATGTTGGCGCTTTCCTATATATATATGCCTCTACCCATAGAATTTTCATACATATTCAATAATACATACATAATAATAATAATAATGATGATATAAATGTTTTGTTCTTACCGCATCAATGAAATATTCCTACTAATTAGTTTAATGAGCGATAATATGGTCACTTCCAGATCGCTTGCTGGTGCAGAACAGCAAAGGCTAAATCGTACTGAAATTCTTGCCTTTAACACAACAGTAGTGTAGGAATATATTTATTTTATAAGTGGCACCAAAAGCCAACTTCAAAATTGTTTTTTTATCACTACCGTTAGTATATTAGACTCCAGCCAATCAGGGACTATCATGCCTCTAGCGTCCTTTTTCAAATTGAAACTACAACTTTCAAACTGGAGACTACCTCCCCCCTCTCCCAATATATGGCAAGCTGAGAGAGATATACGTCTGTTCGTCCATCTGTCTTCTACCAATATCTCGGTTATTTACTAAGTGTTTCAAATTCTGAAAAGTAATTCTAGATCAGGCTGATGTCTGTCACACAGTAGTTATATTTTTATTCTTTCCTTTATTATATTTACTATTATTGTTTTTCCCCTTTATTTATTCAAATAACATATTTTTCTATCTACGGTAAGATACATTAACACCTTAATCTTCTATTTAACCATTAATGTCATTGTATTTGTCAACTGTCCTTTCTTTTAGTGTGTAAGAAAATTATCTAAGTTTCTCTTCTCTATCCTTCTATGCTCCGCTGGGTTCCAATTTCAAATTTCTGTAAAACAACGAACTCGTGACACGACCACCTATGCTCCTTTTCTCCCCTTCTCCCACTGTATTTTCAAATATTCCACATTAATCGTATTATTTGTCTGTAACTAACGTTCTCAAAATTCAAAATTGAACCAACGCATCTGCAATACGTCACAAAACTGCGACTTTTAGACCGGAAGTAAAAACTGTATGTGTGTTTATGCTTTCAGACTGCAAATATGCGAGGTTATATATTTTGAACGCGTGTCGAGCGAACGAGGACTGTATGGTTTTTGTGTCGTCTTTTTAGAAATATGCTACGGTATTGCCACGCCACGCACTTTCGTTCGGTTCGCGAGACCAAAACTCCAACGCGTGTCAACTGTTGCATTCTTCCGTCTCTCCCTTCCCCTTCCTCGCGTTTTCTTCTGTCCATCTTTCTTAAAACGACTAAGCTTTGCCTTTTCCAAATTGTTACCGTTAGTGTCCCAAGGACGAGGTCTAGAAAGTTAGTACTGACCTACAGGCGGGGCGATGATGTTTCACACAAACTTCACTATTTTATCCCTATATTATTTTATCTCTATAAACAAGAATATTATCTATTTGATCGGTGTAATCTCTGATCTTATGACACATCTCCCCACTTAAGAACATGCTTCTGATGCAAGTTCATGATCTGAGGAACACATAGATAACATTAACTCATTAGGACTTGTGAATACTCTGAGTTTCGTCACAAGGGTGTTTACCCAAGAAATCTGCTCCCACATTTTGCGAACCCGGAATGTATTCGATAATAAATGAATAAGGTTGGATGAGTAATGACCACCTTAATACACGAGCATTTTCATGCTTTGCCTGTGCCAAAAAAATACGAGAGGCTGTTGATCTGTTTGGACCACCAAATGTCCTACCATAGAGATATATCTGGAACTTTTTTATAGCCCAGATTATAAGCTAAACATTCTTTTTCACTTGTTGAATAGTTTTGCTCCGCTTTGTTCAACTTGCGGCTAGCATAAGCAACTGGGGTTAATTCCCCATCAAGTGAAGTGGACCTTTGTAATAACTTAGCCCCTAATCCGACGTTGCCAGCGTCCGTTCTCACCACAAATTCCTGACTCAAAATCAGGTAATTTCAATATCGGTTTTGCTGGTGAGTTTCTCTTTTAAACTCCTCGTAGGCTAATTCAACTGTGTTGACCAAATAATTCTATCAGGTTGTCCCTTACGAGTTAAATCTGTCAGAGGAGCACATATAGAGTTAAAGTTCTTTATGTATTTCTGGTAAAAACCACACAATGATACAAAAGATGTCACATCTTTTTTTGTCTGTGGCCTCAGTTGCTCTCTGCAATTTCTCCACGTTCTTGGGGTCAGGCGTCATGCTGCCCTGATATACCGTGTGTCCCAAGAATTCCAACTCTCTACAAACCCACACAAACAATTTGGTTGGTCTAGCAGTCAAGTTTGCCTGTCTGAGCCTATCGAATAGCATATTCAGAGAGTTAACGTGTTTCTTCGAATGTTTCCGTAGCGATGAGAATATCATCCATGAAATTCGTTATGCATGGATTGTTCAGTGGATCCAACAACTTTCGCATCATCCTAGAAAAACACACTCGGGGCATTTTTCAACCCAAACGGCAAACATGTTGAACTCATAATGGCCTTCCGAGATGCTAACAGGCTAAATAAAGTTCGAAACCTCAGGCTTCACTGGAATTTGATAATAGCCTTTGCTACGATCAACCATAGAAAAAATATTTTGCCTTGTTCAGCCTGGCAAACAGCTGATTTGTATCAGGTAACGGATCCACCTGACTTTCTGTGACAGCATTCAGTTTCCTGTAATCTATACACAGTCTATTTTCCCCAGATGGTTTCCTCAACAAAACTACACTAGAGCTATAAGGAGATTCACTGTGAGAAATAATCCCTTCTTTCGACAAATACTCTATCTCCTCTTTCAACGCTTTTTGCTCAGCGAAAGGAATAGGATAAGCTCTCATATAGATGGGTGTTGGGTCTATTAACTTCATATCGTATTCTAACAAATTGGTGTGCCCCGGCTTATCCGTTAACACGTCTGTATGTTCAATCAGAACCTTTTGAATCCTCTCCCTCTGAGTGTTTGTCAAGTGTTTACTGACTTTCACTTGTGCCGGCGTTTCACAGGATTTTAGGGGGTACTCGTGAGAGGCGAGTGGTTCATTTTTCATCTCCGTTGCGATCGACAAGGTCAGTAAGTGTGTCCCTTCCTGATTTTCTCTGTCCAGATACTTCTTCAGGAGATTCATATAATGGATTTTCTCTTTCCCCTTTTTATCTATCTTGTAATTTGTTCTAGACACCTTCTCTAGAACCGTATATGGACCTTGCCATCCAATTTGTAACTTGTTACTGCTTCCGGGTAGTAGGAGAAGCACCTTCTCTCCCACAGCTAATTCCCTATCTTTCGCTTTCTTATTATAATAAGCAGCATGTTTCTTCCTAGCTTGTCTTAAATTATTATTAGCGAGTTTTCCAGCCAGTTTTTTTGAGACGAGTGGTCACTCGTTCACATACTGATAAGATGAGGTAACAGTCTCTTCTGCCTTCTCGTCTGTCCACGTCCTCAATAAGGTTACTTATGGACCTTTAATTTTGTTGACTTATTTTTCATGGCACCGGTAATGTCCCTGACATTGAAGCCTTATGGTGAGGACTTTTCTTCCTTTTATCATCACTCAAAAATCGTCCACTACCACAATTCTTTTTTCCTGGGGTTTTCTCCCCACTTTAATTTCATTGCGAGCGATCTTAGCTCTTCTTTTATCTTCCTCCAGTTCACAACAATTCCGACTGAGGGATTGTCGGATGATACTGGGGGGGGCGGGGGGGAACCACTTTTTGTACTTGATGCAGAGTGGCCTTTCTAACACATTCAAGTAAAGACAGTGTGGTGTGAAAAGGGGTTTCCCATTCACCACTATGTCAAACATTATTAAATTTATTTTTATTTTTTCAGGCCTAGTTTTGCCCCGTGCGTTTCTAAGGTCCTGATCATTTTCCCCACGTGTAGGGTGTTTCCCCTCGTGAAATTGGCCACAAGGCTTCCACAAACGTCTCAATGTCTACCACTATGCCGGCCCAATAATAATTTTTGAGAAATTCGTTGACATATGGTACCTATATTCTCATGGTCACCATCTATTCGAACATGTGAACTTCTCATCACCCATGCCCTATACGAAGTGGGAAGTACCATCTGTCCTAATAACCATTGGATCCAGTGCCCCAGCCTTCTTATAGATCAGTTTATTCTTCATATAGTAGTCTACCTTTGCTTGGAGATGTATGGCATTTATGACAGTCCAATTTGTTAAAACATGGCTTGAGTGACCTATCCTCCGGCTGTTGCCTCCTCATCTCCTCTGGATGAGTATTATAGGTTACCCCTCCACCCTCCTTCTTACGACTGTGAATCTGGACTGTCCACTGTTGCCAGGATCACAGGTTTCTTGGGAATTCCCCAAGAAGACATATCTACACTACACCCCAAATATTAGAGGGTAGATTGGTTCGTTTATCACTGCTGCTCTAAATCACTCTTCCACATATGCGATGTTTTTTACACTTATTCTAGCAATAGAAGTGTCACCATGGTTGCTACGGGTCCTTGGTTGCGGTTTGGATCTCCACTGTTTTTTCTGTGGTGTATTGATCTGCGCGCACCAGGTGAGTAAGCTCACGACTGAGTCATAATCTAAACCTGTATCACAAAGGCACCTAATGGTGGCCCCATTACATACAACATCCTCACGAACTGGGGGGTGATAAGGTTCCTGTTATACAGGAGGTTTCACCTTTAATCCATTTTCCCTCGTATTTCATTGCAGCGAAGGAAGAAGGTTTTCTTAGTACACACTTTGGTGTCATGAGTGTCCCTTTTACAACCATTTACAACCATATTTCTTTCCTTCGGGGAAAGGTTTTAAATTTCACTGAATTGTGGTTTCTATCGCGTTGGTTGGTCAAAACTTGGCTTATCATATGTAGGCTTTACCTTTATTATACTTAGTCCCTCATGTTCAAATTTAGGTTGGTTTTGGTTTTGAGGGGCTTATATTACGGTCTAAACGGCTTCTTCTTCATGCCTTGCTATCTTAACTAGGGCTGCTTGATATCTTTTCAGCCACATTTAAGATCCCTAACCCCAGTCTCTCAGCATCCTGTTCCGTGAGAAATTTTCTCAGGACTGGAGCCATGACTCTCGCACCTGCTCCATCATAATCATTTCCCTTAAATCTTGGGTTTCTCCAGAGCATTCCATTTCTCCAGGTATGTCTCCAGGCTGCAGAGAACTGGTGACCGTCCATCCCCATTTCCTTTGCAGCCTGCACAGCAGCAGATCTGAATTTGGGCCAAATCTGCCATCTTATAGTTAATAATAACCAATGTTATCAAACTAACATAAATTTTTAACCAATCTCTAACTAAACACAAGACAATGGGCAATGATACTTCAAACCAACTCTCCAATTATTTTTTAATTTTATATATAAATTTAAAATCCCGGGACGAGCCCATCAATATTTGTGGTGGGTTTTGGTGTTAAAGAAATAAATATTATTTGTAACAGATTGTGATGTCAGCTGTGCAACCCCCTGAGGTTAGTTATTGATGTAATATGTTCTCATGGTACCTGTCTGCTACCACCTTATGACCTCAACCTGCCATATATTTTCTCCTAGTTAAGTGTAACAGGAGTGTGGAGTGTTGGTCTAGCTAAATGTCTAGGGTGTATGCGATGTAATATAAATGAAATAACAACACTACAACTTATAAATTAAGGAACAATAATGAAACAAGTCACTGTTAAAGTTTAAACGTTAAAAAAATCTTTTTTTGTACAATTTATTTTCCGGTATCTCAGTTCCTTTTTGGATACCGGAGTACTGAAAACTCAAGGTGATAATGAAATGTATTTACAACAATTAATTCAAACTATAAATGAGTCTGTTATTATTCACAACTATAAAAATGTCACTCTTGAAAAGTGTCAATTAAATCTTGATCCTATGAACGGGTAATAATAGGAAGAACGTCTGTGTTCATCATGATTCTGAACTAGGAATTACACATTTGGAAAAGAGAGTGGTTAATCTGAGTTATCATGTGCCCGTGGACGAATTCAGAATAATCTTTCAAACTTCAGTTTGACACTTTCCTTGACATAGGAAACATTTTAATTAATTATATCAAGTCATGTACAAAGACGGTGACTTGCTGAAGAAGACGGCCAGTAATTTTCTGGTCTTACATCATAAAACTGTAAATCACTTTCCCCATTACTATTTAATTTTATTTTCTCCCAAAGTATCAGTAAGCCTGTCGGGCTTTTCTGCAAAATGATAATATCTTTCTAAACAACTTTGTGACACAACACAAACTTTGATGTAGCGCTTTCGTATATATATGCCTCTACCCATAGAATTTTCTTACATATTCAATAATACATACATAATAATAATAATATAAATGTTTTCTTCTTACCGCATCAATGAAATATTCCTACTAATAGTTTAATGAGCGATAATATGGTAACTTCCAGATCGCTTGCTGGTGCAGGTCAACAAAGGCAAAATCGTACTGAAATTCTTGCCTTTAACACAACAGTAGTGTAGGAATTATATTTTATAAGTGGCACCAAAAGCCAACTTCAAATTGTTTTTATCACTACCGTTAGTATATTAGACTCCAGCCAATCAGGGACTATCATGCCTCTAGCGTCCTTTTTTCAAATTGAAACTACAACTTTCAAACTGGAGACTACCTACCTCCTCTCCCAATATATGGCAAGCTGAGAGAGATATACGTCTGTTCGTCTATCTGTCTTCTTCCAATATCTCGGTTATTTACTAAGTGTTTCAAATTCTGAAAAGTAATTCTAGATCAGGCTGATGTCTGTCACACAGTAGTTATATTTTTATTCTTTCCTTTATTATATTTACTATTATTGTTTTTCCCTTTTATTTATTCAAATAACATATTTTTCTATCTACGGTAAGATACATTAACACCTTAATCTTCTATTTAACCATTAATGTCATTGTATTTGTCAACTGTCCTTTCTTTTAGTGTGTAAGAAAAATTATCTAAGTTTCTCTTCTCTATCCTTCTATGCGCAATACGTCACAAAAACTGCGACTTTTAGACCGGAAGTAAAAAAAACTGTATGTGTGTTTATGCTTTCAGACTGCAAATATGCGAGGTTTATATATTTTGAACGCGTGTCGAGCGAAACGGGGACTGTATGGTTTTTGTGTCGTCTTTTTAGAAATATGCTACGGTATTGCCACGCACTTTCGTTTCGTTTGCGAGACCAAAACTCTCCAACGCGTGTCAACTGATTTTTTGCATTCTTTCCGTCTCTCCCTTCCCCTTCCTCGCGTTTACTTCTGTCCATCTTTCTTATGAACGACTAAGCTTTGCCTTTTCCAATTGTTAACGTTAGTGTCCCCAAAGGTCGAGGTCTAGGACAGTATAGTTACTTACCTACAGGCGGGGCGATGATGTTTCACTCAACTATCCGAATTTTATCCCTATAAGAGTATTTTTATCTCTTACAGAAACAGAATATTATCAATTTGGATCGGTGTAATCTCTGATCTTGTACGACGAGATGAGGGAAATTAAAAAGACAGAGAGAAAGACAGAGAGACTCACAGACAGGACAGAAATTGAAGGTAATCATTCGTCAGGAGCCCAGTGGCATAGATATTATGATTAATAAATTTTTCAGATAAATTAATTCTTTTATTCCTGGCAGCTTGTATGTCCATTGTACAACTTTCTCTTCTGCTCTATTTATCCTCGTCATTTTTTCGTGCAGAGAACGCAGCGATTGTTAAGATAAACTCCATCTCCCATATCATAACCTTTGATCCTTATTCGTTGGGATTCTAGCATTTAACGCAAACGCATTATATTATGGCTGTTAAGCTTAGAGTTCATATTGATGAAGAACATCGAATCTGTAGTTAAATCGTTCACGACAGTGATAAGAATAAGACTATCGTCTTTTTTTTTCTCCGGGATCAAGTCCGCCCCTATAGTTAATTATTCTCGTGGGAAGAGATTTTGAGATGAAAGACATAGATCGCTGGGAACGGCGTGCATATGGAAGCAGAAAGGTGCAAGATAAACGCACAACACACTGGGAAGTATTTATATGAGTATTGCCGATGGTCTGATCAGATGGAGAGAAATGAGATCTATGGAGATAAGAAATGGGACCTTTGCTCATAGGAGGCGTTGTAAGGAAGTAAGTCTGGTTTCGGTTCTGGGTTTGAGAAATCTCTCTGATTCATTCGTAAATTGAGTAAAGGAAAAATGTAAATCTGCAAACGTAGGTGCTAACATCTGGCAAATGAGCAGTCGGGTCGGGTTATAGACGAACGTAACAATTAAATCCTTTCATTCTCGGTTAAGCAGAGACATACGTACCAGAATGTCTAACTTAATTCATCCAGTACTTTGTGAGCCAGAAACTCTCAGGATGAACATTATATGCAGGCCCAACCGATTCTAGGAATCTTCAGTCTATATGTTGCATGAGTTCTATTCTTATGTATTGCTTCACGACTTACCTAGCACAACTAGCTTTCGAAGTGAGCAGATCTTTACCTTGGTATTTATGTTGAAGCGATTCGTAGACGTAAATTTCCCCTATCTGCGCTAAAGGAAAGATAACTGCCTAGTGCTAATAAATTATATACAGACCGAGTAAAGACTATAGAACGCATCTAGTTTTCTAATATCGTCCTATGAGCATCCTAAGTAGGTCGATTGTAGATCGTTCTGTTTAGCGCTAAAGGTAATATATATATGCTAGTAATGTTGAGTGATACCGAAAGTTGGTAGAAATACCCTATGTCATATTTTAACATAGTATAATTACCCACACGTGCCGCTACAGTGATTAAATGATAAGTCAGTTAATATTCGTTTAAGTTTAACTGTGTTACAGTGAGAAAGCAAAATAAATTAAAATTTCAATCGTAAAACTCATACAGCGCTATATAAATACAAATTTAATTAAATAAATAGCTAGTAAACCTAGTAGATAATATATTAACTAAACAAATCTAATGCCACTTGATTCCATCATGTGAGTAATATTTGATAGTAAATCAACTTACGTATTTGCTAGATTCATTGTACCGATGGATTCGTTTGTAACCACCTACTAATGTTATTTCAGCGAAGTATAAACCACATGAGAGTAAAGTCGCTAAAGCTTATAGTCTTTAACTTAAAGTTAATTAACCGAAGTAGAATATTACCTTATGTTCTTACGCGAGGATGTAGGATGAGAATGTGTATAAGTATTACAATTTTTAAGTATTCCGTTATGGAATTCTTTTCATTCTATATAGCACACGTAGATTCTGGTAAAAGCCCCACACATCTAACCAGCGGGTTCCACGCCTAGTATGTAGAAGAACTTACACCAAACCACCCTATGTAATTTGAAATAACCCCGAACCCGTGTCCCAGACTGTGACGTGCACAACAGTGATACGCAATACAGCAATGCGAACCAACCTGCCAAAGACAGCAAGAACTGCAACATGCTTCACCAGAATACATTAATCCATAAAATGACACATAACACGCGGCCTAGGTCCAAAGCACCAAATTTAGAGATGTTCCCTACTCCCCAACAATCTCATTGTACATTCAGGCCCCTGATGTACGAGAGAAATTAACAAACAGTAAAACATTTCCGACGCATTTTTTGGACTAATTGTGGAGTGTGACCAAGAATTTCACATTTGAGAGAAGTTTACCAACCTGCCTCATTTTCCTAAGTACGTGGAAACCCCCGAGATTCTGACACTTTGTTGAGCCCTATTTATAACTTTCTTACACCACACACACAACCAAATATATTGATTCAAGTGACGCTTAATCAGTAATCTTAAAATATAATTGTGAAGTGAATGCTCCGCGAAACTTGGAAAAACCTGTAATCTGCAGGAGCTGGAATACTCTAATATCAAAAGACTACAGATTCACGTAAGAGAAGTGTCCTGAAGTTAGCGCCGACGGCGAGAACACCGACGTGTGTAGTAAGAAAGTTGTCAAAGACCACTGCTGAATGAACAGATAGAACGCAGAAACTATGATTTTTTTTCATTTCTTATATTCATTCACCCACATTGAAATTTCGATTATGCAAGTATGTTGCAAAATGCGATGTCCCTCTTATAATAGATTAATGTTATCAAACTCGTGACTTACTATAAGGGAATATCTTAGACCATAGCGTATAAATCTGTTACTCTTTGGGTGCTAAAACTTTGTTCTTCTAACAGTTAACGTGTTCTAAACAGAGTGGGAAAGGATTACATTCTATAGAGTCTAAATTATAGTCTTTTAGTAATTCATTAACTTAAGTGTTATTTAAATGTGTCGTTAATATTCTAATTTAATGTTGTGTTTAATTTTCTTATGATAAAATAAACGTTACATAAACTTATTCAAGTGTGTGCGGGTTCAGGCTCGTCCCAAAAAATCTATATTCCATTGTTTATAGTTTTCCTAACGTCTGGCGTGCAACTGACGTCACATATGTGTTGTGTGTGTGTATGTGAGTGGTGCTATATATAAATTACTACATATGTTATCTAATAGAACAGACTGACTAACAAGTTCTGTTGTAGAATATAGGCTGACAGAGATGAAGCTTTCTCGCGTTCATTGGACAGACTCTAATTAGTTTACACCATCTCAATCCTCACTCGTGAAAATCGTATTTTTCTTTACATGTACCTTCTCACGGAGCCTAATCACCTGTTCTATTTCTATTCAGAAGGACCAATCTATGTGTCTTAATTTTTTTTTATTCCCCCTAACGAAATTCTACGACAGAGCCCGTTCAGAGGGTTATTCAGTCACAAAATCCCCGTCAGGTGGAACCTTGAACACCTGATCGCCAGCGCAATGTGGTAACCATTACACCAGCGCGGCTCCCATGATGATTGGTTAAAAGGTAGTCCCAAAGCAGATACTGCCGTAAGGGAGTGAAATGTAAGAGACTTTTTCACATTACTAGTTACAGCTTTAAAACGATGGTCGTGTGATTAGCTCCCTTTCCTCGCTGCCTTCGCCTTCCCTAAACGCAATGAAGCAGAGTGTAAGGTACCTCTTACAACGGGGTAGATAGGAACGGGACGCTACAAAAGTTTCGATACTTAGAATCCGATAAAAGTTGCCGCGAGAGACAACCACCTAACCGGTCTTAGCCAATCGTGGGAGTGTGGAAGTGATAGAGAGTCGGAACATTAAATGCAGCGTGTTGTTAGTACTATGAAGATAATCACGTAGCATGATGTGTATAACAAAATCACTCAAAGCTCGACATGATTATCTAAACAGCCACAAGCTATTACAGTCACTATTCTACGCACCGCACACGGTCAAACAGTGTAATGTCAAGGTCAGCAGTCGTGGAGCCCTCCCGATCGCGTGTCTTGAATTAGTGTCTTTATCTCTCTCGAACAACAACGC